>CM061132.1:106413611-106580614 GCA_030789695.1 Scilla litardierei
TGAGTCGTTTTTCTCCGTCTTTTTCTTTTTCTTTTCTTCTTTTGTTCTCTCTCTCTCCTAGAGATGACCCCATATGATGAATTGCCACAAAATCACACACACACCTAGCACGGCTTCGATAATCACATTCACTAACCTCAGGAAGCCGAGTCCTCTTGCATTTCATGCATCGTGGGTCCACTTAGCTTTCTTGTGAGTCGTGTGTCGTGACTAGCATTTGGTGTGCTTCTACCTTGTGATTATGTTTTATATACCTATTCTTGGTTGACCCCTAGATTATCATGCTTCGATTTGAATATGCGGTATTTGCTTCTACTATCTGCTTCTATATGCATGCTATATTTATATCGTATATTTCAATTCGCATGTGTCGGGATTCCACAAACAAGGACTAGGATAACCCATTTAGCCCATGCTCTAATTAGCGAGAATAGTTTCCTTTGCCCAAGTGTTTAGATTCCGGCTTCCTTTTTGTTTTACTTGGTGCAAATCCCCTCGTCGTGTACCGTTCTCCCACTTGGGAGAGTACACATGTGTATAGCAAAAAACCCAAAAATCCAAAAAAAAAGAGAAAAGAAAAGAAAAACCCAAAAATAAAAGAAAAGAAAAATTTTGTATAGCCCAAAATCCAAAAAAAAAACAAATACCCAAAACCCAAAAAAAAAATTCCCGTGTGAATATTTTTTCCTACTTGTCGAGAATAAAGGGAAGGCGAGAATTTGCACCGAGTGTTCTACTCCACATCATCTCAACCCCCATCGTTTTCGAAAACACTTGGCATGGGAACTTTTTAGCTAGTATCTCAGCTATAGTGGTGTGATTTCCTTACCCTAGTTGTGGAGTCCATGACGCATGATATGTTTCGATTCTTGCTCTATTCTCATGCATGCTTGAGCTATATATTCACCGCTTTATTCGAATCGAATCGATATTTGGGTCTTTCTTTGGGTATGTGTATATGGAGCTTTATTGCACATCGTAGATAGTGACACCGTCTGCTAGCACACGACCGCACTCACTCGCGCTTCACTGCGTGGACCCACGACACTTATTTGGACTCGCTTTCCTAGGTTTAGTGGTGTGATTTGGCGTTTGCTTGCTTGGTGTGTCGTTTTTTATTTTGGTGGCTCTGATGGACGATCTAGGGTATAGAGTTTTCTTTTTCTTTCTTCCTCTCTATTTTTCCCTTCCGAGCTCCTACTCTCACTCGTCTTCCTCGAGGACGAGGAAGAGTTCAGCTTGGGGGATTTTGACGTGCGTTTATATTTCATATATTCACGCATGTTTTCTTTTGTGTTTCTCCGTGTTTTTCCACCGTCTCTTATTCGTTTTCGTGTATTTTCCCGTTTTCTTTCACTTTTCTTTGTTTATCCATGATTGCAGGGGATTGACCACGTAGGGGACGTTTAACGATGATATCCCAAGTCCCCGGAGCAACAGGAGAAGTCACGCGTGATCCAGGGGGTCAAACGCCAAAGAATTCATCTTTCAGCCCCTCACCCGATCGGTTGGTCATCTCCAACCGATCGGGTGATGCACGCGTGCACCACCCGGTCTCTGCCGCAGCTCACAAAGAAGTCACCCGACCGGTTCGCAGACCGGTTCAGCGGGGGCTGTTCTCTGTTTTTCTCGAAGCAAAACGCCAACCGATCGGGTGACTCTCACCCGATCGGTTCATCTGTAGCTGAAGAAGAAGAGCTGAAGACACGGACGTCGAACCGATCGATTCACCCGACTGCTCCAAGATCCAACCGGTCACTCAAGAACTCACCCGACCGATTCATGTGATCGGGTGAAAGCTCGCCGTTTTCTGTTATTAATTTGTAACGGATCAACCGATCGGTTGACTTGTCAACCGATCGGTTGATGCGAAGGTCTATAAATAGAACCCCTAGGGTTCCAGAAACGGGAGCTGTTCTTTTTTCTACTGTTTTATTTCCTTGTGACGGCTGTAATTGTTACTCTTTTGTAAGTTTTCAGATCTTTCTAAAATTTTAGTATTGTCTTTATTACTCCATTACTTCCGCATTGCAATTGTCCGATTATGATTCCAACGGTTAAATTTCATTTAGATCGCTTTTTCATGAATTTTTGTGAGTAGTTCCCAAATCTGGGATTTTGGTGGAAACCCATTCGGGGGCTCTTCCCGATGCGTCCATAGGGTTAGGAAATCGATAGGGAGTAGGAATCTAACGGTTACGCGGGGTGTTTCATTGTCATCGGCGGGAAAAAGACCGCCTTTGACCGTTGGGCCAAGGGGGAATAAACTTGGCGGTTGACTCCCTAGCCATAGCTCACACCCTTAGCGTAGACGCCGAATCCTAGCACGCGGGAGCAGCAGGATGAGACGTTGGGAGATATCGTTGCGGGCTTAGTGCTCCTGGGATCGATCAGTGTTAATGGACACGGGAGTGCCCACTGATCGAATCTGGGAAGTCCGGTGTATCATCCTGGGCACCGACCGAAATATCGGGCCCATGGGATGCCGGTACCACTTTCAGAGGCAACGTCTCACCATTAGACCCTAATCCCGATCGCTATCCATACCCGTAGGCCGTATCGGCGAGAGTCTCTCGTCGGGTTGGAAACCAAAATCCCGGGTTTTCTCTCTTGTCGTTCATACCCTTTTATTTCCTTTCGTGACAACCATTCACCGATTCGGGCTAGCTCGCCCCTCGGGGTGATTTAGGTCCTATCTGACCCAAGCACAACCTCGCCTCCCTGAGTTCGATATTCCCGCACCCTACACTAACCGTGAAACTTGCGGTAAACGACACAGCGTCGCCGCGATGCAAGCGGGGCGCCGGTCAGATGTACCTTTTGTTTGGTCGGGTGATTGTGAGAATGCCTTTGCTGTTCTGAGGGAGAGGTTGACAACTGCCCATATTCTTGTTGTGCCTGATCGCAGCGGTGGATTTGAGATCTTTTGCGATGCTTCTGGCAAGGGTCTCGGTTGTGTGTTGCATCAGCATGGGCATGTTGTGGCGTATGCTTCTCGTCAGCTCAAGGTTCATGAGAAGAATTACCCGACGCATGATTTGGAGTTGGCTGCTGTTATGTTTGCTCTTAAGATTTGGAGGCACTTCCTGCTGAGTGAGAAAGTGAAGATTTTCACCGATCACAAAAGCTTGAAGTATATTTTTACTCAGAAGGAGCTCAACATGCGACAGCGTCGATGGTTGGAGCTCATGGCGGATTATGAGATTGATTTGCAGTATCACACTGGCAAGGTGAATGTGGTTCCTGATGCGCTGAGTAGGCTTCCAGCGGTGATGATTTTGACCTCGCAGTGGAGATTGCAGCAGGATTTTTGCGAGTCTGGTGTTGAGATTGTTCTTCCTGGGGAAGCTTCTTCGTTGATGTGTATGTAGATACAGTCGACGATTGTGGATCGGATCAAGGCTGGCCAGGCTGAGGATCCGAAGCTGGTGAAGATTCAGGAGCAGGTGGAAGCCGGTCTGCGGACTGACTTTTTGATTCATGAGGATGGCTCGCTGAGGTTTGGAGCCAGGTTGTGTATGCCAGCTGGGGATATTAGAGAGGAGTTGATGGTGGAGGCACACAGTTCGCCGTATTCTGTGCATCCTGGTGGGACCAAGATGTACCAGGATCTTCGTCTGAACTATTGGTGGCATGGCATGAAGAGGAGTGTGGCTCAGAGTGTAGCCAAGTGTTTGGTTTGCCAACAAGTAAAGGCTGAGCATCAACGTACGGCCGGGTTGCTACAACCGCTTCCGATTCCGGAGTGGAAGTGGCAACACATCACTATGGATTTCGTGACTGGACTACCTCGGAGTCCGAGGCAGAATGACGCGATTTGGGTGATCGTAGATAGATTGACCAAATCCGTGCACTTTATTCCATTCCGAGTGGGACAGTCCACTGAGGCGCTAGCAAGGAGATATATGGAGGTAAATTCTTTTACTCTCCGTTTTTATTTCCTTTTCCTAGTTTGGATGGTGATGTAACGTGAATCGTGCAGGAGGTCGTACGACTTCACGGAGTCCCCGTGAGTATCGTGTCGGACAGAGACACGAGGTTCACATCTTATTTCTGGCAGAGTTTGCAGAAAAGTTTGGGTACGCGTCTGAGTTTCAGCACGGCGTACCATCCACAGACTGATGGCCAGTCCGAGAGGACGATTCAGATCTTGGAGGACATGCTGAGGGCATGCATGTTGGATTTCAAGGGTTCGTGGGAGGACCATCTACATCTGGTAGAGTTTTCTTACAACAACAGCTTCCAGGCGAGTATTGGCATGGCGCCTTTTGCCGCTCTTTATGGGAGGAAATGTCGATCGCCATTGAGTTGGGATGACGTTGGTGATCGGGAGCTGTTGGGATCCGAGATGATTGTGGAGGCCGTGGATGTTGTCAGGAACATTCGGGAGAGGTTGAGGATTGCTCAGGACCGTTTTAAGCATTGGGCGGATGCTAAACGGCGTCCTTTGGAGTTTCAGCCGGGAGATCATGTGTTCTTGAAGATTTCCCCAAATCGTGGTGTGATTCGCTTTGGGAAGCGTGGAAGTTGAGCCCGCGATACATTGGACCGTTTGACATCCTGGAGAAAGTTGGCGAGGTAGCTTATCACTTAGCCTTGCCGCCATATTTGGAGGGAGTTCACAATGTTTTCCATGTGTCGCAGCTTCGTCGATACATTAGCGATCCGTCTCATGCTGTGGATTTCTCGGAGATTACCGTTCGCCCTGATATGACGTATGACCAGCAGCCAGTGCAGATTCTGGACAGGTGTCAGAAGTCACTTCGGAACAAGGTTGTCAATCTTGTGAGGGTGATGTGGCGACACGGCTCGCCTGGAGAGTCTACTTGGGAGAATGAGGATGAGATGCGAGAGCGTTTCCCACTTTTGTTCCCGGACACGTGAGTGTTGGGAAATTCCGAGGACGGAATTTTTCTTAAGTTGGGGAGGATGTAACGACTGGTTTTCATGTATCTGTATTATTATATATATATATATATATATATATATTTTGGTGGATTTTCTCCTCGTGTGTGGTTTTCGTCTCCGTGGCTTTCGTTTCCGATCGTTTCGTCGTGATTTTCTAGCTTCTTCTTTAGAATCGTCGATTTCGGAGTAAGTCATTCGTGACGGGCTTCATATCGGTCATATCTTATTGTTAGATCAAGCCTAGGAGTCTTAGGAATCGATCCCGAAGCTTCGCGCTTATTTCGGAACTTTCAGTGCACATTAGCCGGTGTAAGAAGGGGCACCAACCAACTAGATGACGATCCAGTCGGTCGGAAAACATTCTTGAACCGACTAGTGGGCTTTGATAAATGTTCAGGAGTTACTGTTTATCGTTAGTCGGTCTAAGAACGTTGGTTGACCGACTAGGTTGCAAACTAGTCGGTCAGCAATGCTTCTTTAACCGACTAACTCATTAACTATTTTTCGTACCAGTTACTGTTCACTTTTAGTCGGTCTAAGAACGTTCATCGACCGACTAGATGTCAAACTAGTCGGTCAGTAGTTGTTCTTTGACCGACTAACTCTTAGTTCAGGTTTTCGTCGGGGGTTACTGTTTACACTTAGTCGGTCTGCGTTGGTCAACCGACCGACTAGTTCCCAAACTAGTCGGTCAGTGGTTGCTCTTTGACCGACTAAACAGTACATGAAACCCTAGTTTTGCCCTAGCCGCCACCAAACTCTATAAATACCCCTCCAAACATTTTCTTCTTCTTCTTCTTCAACTCTAAACCTAATTTCTCCCCCATTGAGCCCTCTTCTTCCTCAAACCCTTAATCCTTCATCCCAAGCTCATCCTTCATCATCCAAACCCTCACTTGACACATCCTACCTCTCATCTTCCTCAAACCTTCATCAAACCCCCAAAACCCATATCAAAACCTATTTCTCCAAACTTCTCCATACATTTCCAGATCTGAACCCTAGGTTCCCCGGAGCGTTTCTTCCGTTGCCGTGCTTGCTCGTCATCATTCTTCCGCTTCCGATACGGTAATAATCGATCTCTTAATGTTTCATAACCCGTTGTGTTTTTGTGAAACCCTAATGAAATGAATGTTGTTTTGATGATTGTTTCTCCATAACAGTGACTTCCCCCTAGATTAGCGTCCATGGGACGAACCCTCGTTGATCGTCATCCTCGGTGCTAGGCAAGTGAAACTTGCCACTTAGGGTTTTGGGCCATGTCTTAGGCCATTTGCTTGTTGTAGGCATAAAAGAGACTAGGCGACGAAATGATACTCGCCTATGCGCAAATTTAGGAACTAGCTTGACAACGAAGCTAGATCCGACATTCATAATGTTGCACAACTACCATGTCATGTTTAATTTCCATTAACGGTATGCAAATTTATTGTCATGTCATTGCATTCTTTAAGTGTTCCCGTGATTGCGTAGCTCCACTACACCTTGTGAAATGATTGATGCTAGGTGCACCCCTATGCCAAATGAAATACGCTCCTGGTTGTGATCCAGGAAACGAGCTCTTGTGCGGGGCAACCCTGGCTCATTTACTGAGCTCATGTATAGGGACCCTGGCTCGTTCACATGTGGGTATTGGGGGTAAGAGTTAATCGGCCAATCAACTGGGAGTCTGCCCGATCAGCAACTGCAGTGGTAAGGCGTAAACTCTGGGTTCTGGGGTAGTGTTAAGAGGCCAATCAGCGTGAATGCCAAACCATTCAGCTGTAAGGCATAAACATCTACAAACAACTTGAAACTTGACTAGTGAAAAGATTGAGATTGTTAGTAGCTTGGCTACTCTTGACTTGTCCCGATAATTGTTCTCTTGTACTTATTGTTTCACCATGTCTTGCTTGTGCACTCATGTTATAACTGCCATGTCATGCATACTATAACTGTTAGGTTGTTAGTTTGCCTTACTTTCAGTTTCCTTGCCCAAGTCTTTTAGACTTGCTGACATGTGCCCCTTTACTCTTTTAGGTGACATATGTTAGATCCTAAGCCTGAGTACATTGTTGAGGTCGAGGTGTTTGCTGACGCCGAGCCCGAGCCTGTGTTTGGCGAGGAGTACGTGGACACTGGGGACCAGTCCTAGTGTCTTCGTTGAGCTTTCCCTTTTTGTTTAGACTGCTGTTTAGTTGTCGGTGCGTGGCACCTATACTTTGTTACGTTGTTCCTTTTGTTGGCCTTGTTCTGGGCCTTTAGACTCTTTCTTTTAGCCTGGTAGCTTTTCTGGATGTTGAACTTAATCTTCATGTTGGACAATTTATGATATATGAGATTTTATTTCTGTCTCTCCTTATGTTATTATTGTTGTTCCGTTTGTGGTTACAGGGACCTGCTTATGTTTTATTGACGCTTATCGGGTTTGGGGCTTCACAGCTCCACTCTCGTGCGGACCTTCTCACGTCTCGCCTCCATTTTAGGGAAGCGGGGCGTGACAGTTAGAAAATGAGACTTCTATTCACCCTATCAAAAGCCTTCCAAAGGTCCAATTTAATACATGATCTGGAACCCATTCGATTGCTGAAATCTCGGATTTGCTCGTGGGCTATAAGGGTGCAGTCAGCCAATTGCCTCTCTTTTAGAAAAGCCACCTGATTTGGGGAGATCAGATCACATATGACATGCTGTAGCCTGTTGCATAATACCTTACTAATAATTTTATAAAGAACATTTCAGCATGAGATAGGCCTGTAGTCACTGAGCCCTGAAGCGTTAGCATTTTTGGGAACCAGCATCAAAAATGAGTGATTAATATGAGGAATCATGATGCCAGAGCTGAAAAATGAAGAGATACTTGAGATTACAACTCTACCAACCACCTCCCATTCCTGCTGGAAAAAGAAAGCATTGTACCCATCTGGTCCAGGGGCTTTATCCTTCCCAATTTGGAAGACAACATTCTTTATTTCAGATGCAGAGACTGTTCTATCCAACAAAGAGGAGGCTTCAATTGTGAGTTTCCGCTTAGGAGTAAGGTTGGGGAAAACATTCCAGTAATTATCCTGAGTATAAAGATTCTTGAAGAAGAGGGGGGCTTCTTTTCTAAGAGCTTCAGTACCCGAGCATCCATCTCCATTAGAATTGATAAAGTGATAAAGGTTGTTATGAGACTGTCTAGCCTTCATAGAAGAATAAAAGAATTTCGAGTCTCTGTCTCCCAAGGTTAACCAGTTCTATCGACTTTTTTGCCTCAAGTCCTCTTCCTCAACATCTAGGGCATACGTAAGATGGGAAGAGGGAATCTTCTCAAATTCTTGCAATCTTAAATCATGATGAAGAGAAGGATCACTTTGAATACCCTCTAATTGCTGCCTACATTTTTGAACGCTAAGAGAATCCCTTTGCAGAATAACCCAGGATTTTAGAGTTGACTTCAAAATTTTAAGGTAAAATGCAAGTCTGGCCAAGTCAGCAATCCCAGGTCGGCCACCCCAGTTTGAACGCACCAATTCGTGGAAGCCATGGAGAGAGGCCCAAGAGTTAAAAAATTTAAATGTCTTAGGGTAGGAGCTTACCTTAGCAAGGAGATACACAATAATTACTGAATGGTCACTAGTGCCAGCTGTAGTGAACTCCGCGTATGATTGCGGTAATACATTAAGCCAAGCAGTGTTACAAAGAACACGATCTAGCTTAGCAGAGATACGACCAGGCCCAATATGCGTATTATTCCAGCTATAGCTATGGCCAATGTTTTTCAATTCGACGAGCCGGCTGAGTCCAATACATAAGTTAAAAGCATCCATGCTTGAAGGATCAGAAGCACGGCCCCCCAACTTTTCTTTACAAAAAAGGATGTAGTTGAAGTCCCCTCCCACAAGCCAAGGCAAATTACACAGTCTCTTGGAATCCGAGATAACGTCTGCCCAAAGGGGGATTCTTGAAGTAGCCAGGTTTAGGTCATAGATAGCAAAAAGGCCAATGACTAACCCAGAGGAGTTTTTAAATAAAGAGGTAAGGTGTTGGGTGGATGCCGAAATTATTGAACAACTCCAAACAGTAGTGTTATAGTACATAACAATGCGCCCCCCTTTATGCAGATTCCTGTTGTCGATATTCACCCAATCTTTTCCAAAACATTTATCAATTCTATAGGAATTATTATCTTCAACTTTAGTCTCAAGTAAGCAAACTATAGAGGGCTGAAACTTACTCAGTCGAAACTTCAGATCAGCACGTCTTGATGTAATATTAAGGCCCTTAGAATTCCAAAAGTAAACAGATATTTACAACTGATTGGGGGGTTGGGCACTGGAAGAGGCCGAAATTCTGGAGCTACGCCTGACTGAAGATGTCGAGACTATATGATTTTTGGATGGAGACAGCCCAGGACTGTCCCTCAACAATGCATGCTCAATGTCCCAGTCAATGTTATGTACAGTTGGATTTGGTGGGGGCTGTAGTTCAGGGACATCCAATTCATCTGAGACAAGTAGAAGTGAAGGTTCAGCAGTAGTTGGTGAGGAGATACGACCTACCGCCTGGGGCTCTTTATGGGCAGCAGATGAAGCTATTCCACATAGCTCAGCGGTCCCAGCTTGGGCAGCATCATTCATCCCCGCTGTACCACTACTCTCGCCTGGTGTAAGATGGGCAATAACATCAGCATGACTAGTAGCATGAGCAGTAGATTCCAGGATGGAGAGGCTATGCGTCATATCCAAGACCTGTGCTTGTGAACTTAAAGCTTGAGTGACAACAACACAACTGCTCCCCTCTTCATTCGCTGTAGGGTTGGCTGCCTCTGCGATCTTACTTAGATCAAAATTCCCATTAAGTAAAGTATTAGTGAGTTGGATTGAAGGTTGCTCCTTATCAACAGGAGGTAGCGGGCATTGAGAGTCTATATGACCAAAAGAAACGCATCTGTTGCTCCGAGGTGGTTCCCCCTCATACTTGACATCAATTGAGATCGAGGATAGATCATCCAACTCGACCAGGACACTTCTTTGAAGCGGAAGACTAGCATCAACTTCGACCAAACAACGGGCGTAAGATATCCTGTCCAAATTTGCAGTTGCCTTGTCAAGACAAATTGGGTTCCCGACTCCACTTGCAATAATATTAAGGATATCCAGAGTCCACATACTTAATGGCAAATTATGAAATTGGACCCATACTGGGACGGCAGTGAGGATGTCACGCCTATGTTGTGTAGTGGGCAACCACTTTTGTAAAACAACTAGCCTCCCATCAAATAGCCATGGCCCCCCATGCAAAATACTGTAACGGTTTTCCACATTCTCAAATCTGAAGTAGAAATACCCATTTTCTCGAGAAAATATTCGTAGCCCCCCTTTAATCCTCCATAGCCTCTCTGTCCAAGCCTTGATTTGACCAAAGTAGGGGATATCCCCCAATACATATCCCACAAGAGTATTTTCCCATTTGGAAGCACCAATATCAATCAGAGGTGAAGCAACCTTTACCTTCGCCATACCTGCCTCTCTGATGATTGGGGGTACTAGGGACATCACCAAGGGGTCAGCGTACTTGCGCCTAGAAGCACAGATGTCAACCCAAGATCTCTTGTCAACAGTAGGATTGATCGAATAAGACAACTGTGGTCTTACAGGAAAATTATCAAGTACCTTAGGTGCCCCATTAACTTGTTGAAGCAACTTAGAATGCTCCTTACCCTGCAGATGAGGCATAGGCCTGGAACGATGAGAAGCAGTCCACCCACCTCTCTTAGGCCCTTCACGGGCTGATTTGTTGAATGTTCTTTCAGGTTGATGAGTTCCATGTTGGTCCCCCTTCACAAAATGATATTTGCGCTTGTTCTGTACTCAAAACCAACCATCATCAGCGATTGATCCCAATCTCTTGCCTCCTTCACCCGAGTTAGGTGCGAGACCCTTATCACCATCAATTCCATCTCCGATAGAGCTGGAAACCGCAAGCGTTACGCCTTCCACCACACGGTGGACTCCCTTGCTCAAGGTACCAGCGTCACCCGCCTGTGGAGGCGCTTGAGAGGCGACGTCGGCAGTTTGCGCCGTCGGCTGTGAAACCCTACATCCGAGAAACACGCTAGCCATTTTATATGTATGTATGTATGTATGTATGTATGTATATATATATATATATATATATATATATATATATATATATATATATATATATGTATGTATGTATATATATGTGTGTGTGTATATATCTATTCTATAAAATATGGATGTTATCAAGAGAAATTGGAAAAGAGAAATTGGCCAAGAGTATATACATACATATATACATATACATACATACATATACATACATAAATATACATACATCTATTCTATAAAATAGGGATGTTATCAAAAGAAATTTGATAAAAAAATTGGACAAGAGAAATTGGATAAGGAAATTTGGACAAGAGCATATACATACATATATATATAAACATATATACATATACATACATACATCCACATACATACATATACATCTATTCTATAAAATAGGGATGTTGACAAAAGAAATTGGATAAGAGAAATTGGACAAGAGAAATTGGATAAGAGAATTTGGATAAGAGTATATACATACATACATATACATACATACATACATATACATAAATACATATACATACATCTATTCTATAAAATAGGGATGTTATCAAGAGAAATTGGACAAAACAATTTGGATAAGAGAATTTAGACAAGAGTATATACATACATATATATACATATATACATATACATACATACATATACATACACACATATCTATTCTATAAAATAGGGATGTTATCAAGAGAAATTGGATAAGAGAAATTGGTCAAGAGAATTTGGATAAAAGAATTTGGACAAGAGTATATACATATACATACATACATACATACATACATACATATACATACATCTATCTATTCTATAAAATAGTGATGATATCAAGAGAAATTGGATAAGAGAAATTAGACAAGAGAATTTGGATAAGAGAATTTGGACAAGAGTATATACATACATATATAGACATACATATATACATATACATACATACATATACATACATCTATTCTATAAAATAGGGATGTTACCAAGAGAAATTGGATAAGATAAATTGGAAAGAGAGATTGGATAAGAGAATTTGGACAAGAGTATATACATACATATATGAGAATAATGGCTGCCATACGCCATATGAGAGCCTTTCTCATACGTCCTCTCACATAAAGCACCCAAGTACAAGCCCACATGAGATTTTACTTGGCTGTACTTGGGTGCTTTATGTGAGAGGGTGTATGGGAGATGCTCCCATATGGTGTATGACAGCCATTATTCTCTACATATATATAGATACATACATACATATACATACATACATATACATACATCTATTCTATAAAATAGGGATGATATCAAGAGAAATTGGACAAGAGAAATTGGATAAGAGAATTTGGACAAGAGTATATACGAACATATATAAACACACATATATGTATATACATACATACATACATATACATACATATACATACATCTATTCTATAAAACAGGGAGGGTATCAAGAGAAATTGGACAAGAGTATACATATACATATATACATATACATACCTACGTATACTGACGTGTGTGTATATTTTATATATTCACGCACGTCTTCTGTGTGTTTTTCCGTTGTTTTCTGTCGTCTCGTGCCTATTTTCTTGGGATTTTTAGTTTTCTTTCACTTTTTGGTGTTTTTGTGTATTTGCATGAGATCGCCAGTGCAGAGGACATATAACAAAGATATCATGAGTCCCTGGAGCAACGGGAGGAGTCACGCGTGATCCAGGGGGTCAAATGACGAAGATCGCCATTTTTCAGCCCTCACCCGATCGGTTGAACACAACCAACCGATCGGGTGGTGCACGCGTGTCTGACCCGGACGGAAGCTGAAGCGAAGTGATAATCAACTGACCGGTTCATCGACCGGTTGAACACACCAGAGCTCTCGGCCAATTTGGAGCTGAATTCCAACCGATCGGGTGACATCTCACCAGATCGGTTCATCTGTAGACGATTCTTCCAAAGAACGACCCGGAGAGCTCAACCGACGCCTGCTGACAGTGCCAAATCGACAGACTTCTCTGTCTCTTTTGGGGATATTTCCAACTGATCGGTTGACCTGATGCTGAATTTCTTCAAACGACGACCCACTCGCTCCACCCGGTCAGACTAAGCACCTGATTGAACTTCTCGATGCCTACGGCTGAAGCATGAAGCAGCTCACCTGATCGGCTGATACTTCAACCGATCGGATGACGTCGATTTCTATATATAGTTGCCATAGGTTTCCAAAAACAAGAGCTATTATTTTTCTGTCTTTTTCTTGTACGGTGACGCTGGAATTTTACTGTTTTTGTAAGTCTTCTGATCTTTGTGAAACTTTAATATAGTCTTAATAGCATTGCTACTACTTCATTGCAATCGTCTGATCATGATTTTTACGGTTGATTTTTGTTTAGATCGCTTTTTAGCCATGATTTGTGAGTAGTTCCCTAATCTGGGATTTTGGTGGAAACCCCTTCGTGGGTTCTCCCTAATGCGTCCATAGGACTAGGAAATCGATATGGATTAGGAATTTATAGGTTACACGGGGTGTTTCATTGTCATCGGCGGGAAAAAGACCGCCTTTGACCATAGGGCCAAGGGGGAATAAACTTGGCGATTGACTCCCTAGCCACAGCTCATGCCCTTAGCGTAATCCTAGTGCGCGGGAGCGGCATGATGAGATGTTGGGAATTATCATTGTGAGCTTAGTGCTCCCGGAGTCGGTCGGAGTTAATGGACATGAGAATGCCTACCGACCGAACCCGGGAAGTCCAGCGTATCATCCTAGGCATCGACCAGAATATCGGGCCCATAGGACGCTGGTACCACTCTTAGAGGCAACATCTCACCACTAAACCCTAATTCCGATTGTAGTCCTATCCGTAGGTCGTAATAGCGAGAACACATGATATGGTGAAAATCAAAGTCCTAGGTTTCCCTTTATATTGTTTATCCTCCGTAATTACATTCCGTGACAAACCATCGATCGATCGGGCTAGCTCACCCATGGGGTGAACCGGTTCCTCTTAGAAACACGCACAACCATGCCTCCCTATGTTTGTCATGACCCGCTTCCCTAAAATGGAGGCGAGGCGTGAAAAATCCGCTCAAACTTGGAGCTGTGAGGCTCCAGTCTGTGAAGCGTCTGGAATAACCAAGTATAGGTCATTGCAAATGCGAAACAGAACAAAAATAATAATAAAGAAAAGAGACAGATAATATTATTCCAATCTCAGAACGTCCACAAATAAAGTCCAACATCACAGAAAAGCCACCAGGCTAAAAAGAAGAGTCTAAAAAGGCCCAAGCATGGCCAACAGAAATAATCAAACGTATAGAAAGAAAGGGCGCTATGCACCTACAACCTAACTAGAACTAAGTAGAAAGAAACACTGAAGAAGTCTCTACGACTGGTCGCCGGTGTCCTTGTACTCCACGTCAACGGTGGACCCAGGCTCAAAGTCAGCAAACACCTCGTCCTCAGCAACGGACTCTGGCTCAGCAACTAACATGCGACACCCAAAAGAGACGAGGGTGCATGTCAGCAAGTCTACAAGAGACTTGTGCAAGGAACTAAAAGACGGAAACAACCTAGCCATTCTAAAAATATGCGATGACATGGAAGTTTAAGATATGAATACAATAAGTAGTAAAGTGCAACAATTATGACATGGCAAGGTAGCAAAGCTAGTAAACATTCATGGATTTTACATGTCAAGTAACACGTCATGCACAGAGTTTACGCCTTTTGGCTTGAGTAGCTGTATGGGCCAACTCCTAAGCTCAAGTGATCACTTAACCCTACCACTCCACGTGTATTCGGCATTGGATTTTGACCAACACATATAGCCCGTTTCTAGATCACGACCCAAGAAGTGTATTTGGCATAGGGATGTGCCTGCAACGCAGGTGCCTAGCCTCAACAAGCAAGTACAAGTAGCGTGTGCTATGAATGTAACATTCAAGTATGGATTGACATCAGGATGCATGGCATGGCATGTGTACAATTTAATGTGCATACAGATAAGGAAATTAAATGTGACAGGCATGTCAGAGCAAAAGTAATGAGCATACAGATATAGAATTTAAACGTGACATGCAATAATGCATGTATGACATGGCAGGGTGACAGATCTAGCTTCGTTGTCAAGCTAGATCTTAAAGTAGCATCTAGGCGAGTATCATTTCGTTGCCTAGTCTCTTTAACACTAAAAATGGATAAATGGCCTAAGACATGGCCTAAAGCACAAATTGGCAAGTTTCACTTGCCTCCAATCAACCGTTCTGTAAACACCGTCCAATCAGTCCAATCTACCTATGTGCTCGGATCCACCAGCCTACAGTCCCAAATTAAATTATCTTTATTAGTGATTTACTAGACAATTAAAATACCGATTTTTTATCTTGATTAGCATGCATGGGTTGGGGGTCCTAAGTGTTCAGAAAGTTACCCTTACACGACGCGAGAGCTACACTGGCGTCAGGTAGCAATGCCAGGGGGTTGGAATAATAAAACGCGCTCCTAGTTCAGATTCCAAAATAGATTCCTATGATCGCCAATCTATGGACAATGACCAGATCAGCGAGCAAGATTCCAAACAGTGAGCAAGTGATCGGTAGACGTTTTTTACGGCTCCCGGGAAGCCGTAAAAACGAACCGGGACGAACGGGTCGACGTATACGGAGACTACGATGTTGAGCGTCGTAGGGGACGATCGTGATGTCAGGAAATACACATAGGAGAGGTAGAGGGCTGTCGGAATATCCCAACAGCGAGAGTGAACGACGGGAGGCGATACGACGTGTCGGTACGTCATAAAAACACAAAACAACAAGCACCCTCGCTGTTTCAGGGCAAGGCGGCCTGAGGAAGCTGTAACAGCGACGCAGGGGGTCAGAGGGGGCGACCCCCAGAGACAGGGGTCGCATGCGATGGCAGTGGTGGCGGCAGCGGCGGCTGCAAGCTGCTACTGCTGCTGCGAATTGCTGTTGCTTGCAGCGGCTGCAGCGGGCTTCGCGGCGGTCTACGACGGTTCACAGTGGCCCACAGCGGTGTAGGCGACGGAGGAAGGTTAGGGCAAGGCTCAGGTCGACGGCGTAGATGGTTTTGTCGGGGTTGCGGTCGGGCTCTCGGGGTTTTGTTTGTGTTTGCGTGAAAATATAAGGGGGCGGCGGCTACTTCTTGTTTGATGTGAAAACAAATGACCTAGGGATAATTTTATTTATAGGGGAGTGCTCACGTGAGGTAGGGGGGCTGAAAACGTGGGTTAGGGTATTAGTTAGGGTTTATTTGAATAGGAAATATTGTTTTAAATGTTATAATAAACTATTAAAACCCAAATCTCATACCCTCTCTCTCATGAGTGGGTTGTGTGCTAAGTGGGGAAATAAAATAGACTAAGTCAAAAGTCTGATGTAATATTATTAATTTATTATTAGAGAATAATACAATGTGATACTTAGGGTTAAGAATATAATAGGTTGAGCCAAAAAGTGAAAGTAGGTCAAACGAAGCCCAAAAATCGTAAGATAAATACTGGGGTGACCACACGGACGAGAGAAACGCAACTAAGAAGACGGATCATGATTTCGACGACGAGGGACGAAACTAAAAATAAAAACGTCTCACAACAAAAGTGAAAATTGCGACGTCTCATCAAACAAAGTCAAATCGTGGGAGAACGACCCGTGAAATGACGTTCCAAAATAATTCCACAATTTAATATTCTTCGAGACGGTCACAACGGCATACCATACTATAGGGTTCGGATACAGACAAAGTCTAAAATAAATACACGCACGAACAAGACTACGTGTACGAAAAGTGTACCAAGGATACGGAGTCCAAAGGCCATAGTAATTCCAAGTTGGGCACACGTCTGGGGGGGTCGGCTTGCTAAGGATGCAACCAAGGTGCTACGGCCCTATCGACACAACAACACGTCTCACATACAAAGCAACAAAACCAATCAGATACCCGAAATTGCTATACGCACAGCCGCAACGAATAGTGAGTACCGGCCGTTACATCCTACCCACCTTAGAATAAAGTCCGTCCTCGGACTTTCTAACTATAAATATAACTCTAGCCAGACTAGTAGCTATCCCAATCACATCACACTATAATTCAACCATGTATAGTCATTACAAGTGCTTATATATGCACTAGGTAGTCAAACAATAACTCTACTAACATGTATATATTCACGCAAATTACACACTGACACCTATCATAGCCAGTCAAATTCATACACATATTTCAATCATTCATATAGTCACGTACATCCCTATATAACTATTAAACACTTATTACATACCATGGTGCACATACTCACAACCAATTAAATAGTCCACACAAGTAAATACAATCGTAGTACTCCACACACTACAAAAAAGTGAGTTTCTTGTGACCAAACTTAGTGTCGACTTAAATTTGCTGACACTAAAAGTATGCTTTTAGTGTCGGTAGAAGAAAGTCGACATTAGAAAAGCCATTTTTTGGATTCCTACATATATGCCGACACTAGAACTCATATCTTGTGTCGATCTTAAGTTGTCGACACAAGATGATAAATTTTCGACACTAGTAAATGATTTTCTTGTGTCGGCTGCAAATGTCGACACTAAAATGTATACTTTCTAGGGTCGACCTTGGTGGTCGACACTAGAACGTATACTTTCTAGGGTCAGCCTTATTGGTAGACACTAAAACGTATACTTTCTGGGGTCAACCTTGGTGGTCGACACTAGAACGTATACTTTTTACTGATATATAAAAATAAAAATTAAACTATACACTACTACAGATTTGGGCTTGGGTAACGCCACTTAGATAGCGCTTTTTAAAAGCGCTATCTAAGTGAGCTCTTGTATAGCGCTTCTGTACTTATAGAAAATAAAAATAAATCAAAATTACGGTAAAAATCATTTAGGTAGCGCTTTTTGTTAAAACGCTATCCAAGTAATACCTTATATAACGCTTTTTGTTAGTGCTATGGTACTAATTGTTACGTAAGCATTTTTTTTTAAAAATACTTATATATAATCGATCAATAGCGCTTAATCGATCCCCAAGCCCTAAAATTTCTGATCCCGCTTCCAAAGCCTCAGCCGCGGGCAACCCAAGCCCTAAATTTCACGATCCCGCTCCCAAGCGATAGCGACGGGAAAAAATTCCCGATTCCCGCTCCAAGCCCTAAATTTCCCTCTGGCGGCGAACTCACCCCAATAAGAACCCATCTGTGTCGACCCCCCCTCCGGCCTTCGTAATCCTCAAGTGGGCGGCGCTCGAGAAGCTGCCCACCTACAGCCGCATCCGGAAGGGCATACTCGTCGGCTCGACCGGCGCGGGAGGGAGATCAGCGTGGAGGAGGTTGGCGCCGCCGAGAAGAGGAAGCTGCTGGAGAGGCTAGTCCACGTCGCGGAGGAGGACAACGAGCGGTTCTTGCTCAAGCTCAAGAACCGTCTTGTCCGGTAAGTTGAAAACCACAGTGATAAGGATCTGCGTTTGTGTTGGCTTCGAGCACTGAGCTGTGCTTTCTTTGTAGGGCTGGGATCGAGAATCCGACCATCGAGGTCAGGTTTGAGAACCTGAACGTGCGCGCCGGCGCTTATGTTGGCAACATGAGCGTGCCGACGGTGCTCAACTTCTTTACTAACAAGATCGAGGTACCAAAATCTTTGTGATGCATTTTGACTCCACAAAGAAAGGGATTCTTGAACTAAAATTCGATCTTGTTAGTAAAATTGGGTTTTACTTCTCTGCAAATTATGCAAGTTACTAGCCAATTTACACTTGTTCTATCATAATCTTGAATGCTTCAAGACTCATTTTAATCATTAATTGTTATTCTTGAGATTTTGTCTGCTGAACATTTTCATTTGTTAGATATATTATATAACATTCCGGAGAAAATAAGACGTTCTGTTCTCACAAGGAGATTTGCTTATACGATCTCTCTCTGTACTAGGTCTATTCGTTAATTTAAAGCACTTTTTTGTAATGGTCGTCTTTTCTTTACATGGTTATTTTTAAAAGCAGGTAGATGTACAAGCTGATACGGAAAGTGATGATGAGGATCAGCAGATTTACAATCCCCTCAAGTTGCCTATGGGTTGGGATGTGAAGCCAATCCCATATTGGCTATATAAACTTCACAGACTTGGCCAGGTATATGTTATGCATCGCATGTGCTGCATCTGTTCATAGTAAATCCCAACTTGAAATCAGTTTATGTTATTCAACAAAGGTTTTGTTAATATCCCTAGTTGAAATAAGTTTATGTTATTCAAAACAGGTTGGTTAATATTATTTTGTTGTGCTTTACATCTGTCTATGATGCTTATATATTTTCCTCAATATGTCTTCTATCACCAAGTTGAACAATATGCATGGCCCCCTAGCTATTCAATCTTCAGCCATGCTATTATTATTTACATTAACATGTGCTTGTAAATCATTTAGTTGATTCCATACAGCAACAAGATCATTCTATCTAAAAATGTTCTTCCATACACAATCAATATTTTGGATTAATCTCATATTTTCCAAGAAGCAAACTTTGACATTCTTCCCATTTTTTATTTTTTTATTTATTTGTGCATTGTTTGGTCGTATGCCTTCGTAGACATGTTAACCATGACTTGAACATTTACAGTAATTAGAGAATATGATGCATTGTCATGGCTTACTATTCACATCATGTTATCATCCAACTGCCATTTAATGTCCATATTTGCATTGTTTCAGTAATTTAAGTGTGAAATATGTGGGAACCATAGTTATTGGGGACGCAGGGCCTTTGAGCGTCATTTCAAAGAGTGGCGGCATCAGCATGGCATGCGGTGCCTTAACATTCCAAACAAAAAGAACTTCAATGAAATTACATCTATTCAGGTACATGTTCTTTCACATGCACACATGTATCCATCTTACAGATCATTGCGATAGAACCCATTTTGTTAAACTGTTAAAATTTATCAGAGTTGGCAAACTACTCATTATCAAACTAGTCATTATAAAGTGTTTTAAATTTTGATTGACGAAGAAAAGGACTAAATGGTTAGATAATTTTCTTCAATTGCTTAGTCACTCATGGTCAATTACCAACCGGTGGGTTCAATTACCAACCAGTGGGTTAAACCGTTAATGCAGCAAAATTTATCAGGATAGCTGTAAATACTGTTTGTATTGATTCACCTTGGTACACTTCTTTCGTGCTTGGTTTGATGTATACGGATAGTATATATCAATGGGTATTGGGTACAAAAATGTGGGAAATTACCTCAGATGGCCAAAAAGTTCACTCTCAACTTTTTTTTTGACAATTGATGAAGTACATATTAAATCTCCATGTCAACATATGTATACCAAAAGTTTTGTTTTTTCATGCTTTTGGCTATGGATTTGGGGGCGGAAAATGGTTTGTCCAAAAGAAAATTTACAACTGTTTTATGCAAATGACAAATGATGTGCAAATCAAAATTTGGTATACCATTACGTAAATATCAAAACGAAATGGCGCCTATCGTCAGGTTTGGAGAGTGGCACTTTCAGCTGCAGTCTGAGCAAATTCCAAGATCAAACCCAGATTCCATGCTGCATTCATCACATATGGGAAGATGATCTGCATTCATGAGTTCATGGTGTAGTCATTGCATATGTTCAGATCATGTGATTCTGCTGTTTCCTCAGTCCTCATACTAAGGATTATGGTCAAGTTGGTTGCAAAACGTAGAGTTCGCAAATGTCAAGAAATTCGGGGGTGGTACTCCATACAGGTTTGCTTCCCTAGCCCTTCGGTAGCTAACGCTATCAAGTCTGATCCATGGTTATACGCGCACGAATTTCATGATGAACAACAAAGGATTTTCAACCTGCTAGGTGGCCTTTTATTCCTCGACGTAGAATTGTTATTCATACCAGGCCTTAATTTGTAGTGTTTGGCAAAAAAAAAGCTTTAATGTTGATGGTTTCTTGGTGTTTGAACATCTTTCTGCTACACAAGTAACAAGCTAGTCACAGGCCCACAAATATTGAATTAAAATTGTTAATGGGTTTGAGTGAAGAGAACCCAGAATTAGAGAAGTAGATTGGGTGCATGACTGGGATCTTTCAAGTTTTTGATATGCATCATTTTCTTACAGGGAGAAGGCTCATTGGGCTCAGCCACAAGACGCTCCCTTCAGGTAATTGATTCTCTAATCATCTTAATTATATTGATTCATCAGTGTTAATTTTTTTTTGGATTTAATCATTCTTGAATAGATTTCAGTAATATGTGTGGCAAGACTCCAAACATCCATTGTGTGGAAAGTTCTAGATGAAGATGAAGAAGATTAGTTTTTCCTAATGTCATTTTCATCCCCTGTAATTCGAATGGAATCACATCTCTTGTGATCCATCCTCAGGGCAACAGGACGTAAACGCACTACTCAATTGGTATCCAGCCCAACTCCAAATAGGGGGTTGGGTTCCTGATGCACATAGGATTCATTACTTTAAAAATGAAAGTGGCATACACCTTACACACGTGAGAGTACTTTATGGAATCTCTCGTGTAACCACTTCTAGAAATGAAATTCGATGCAAATAAAGAGATGACTAACGTGCCCTTAGCATCTTTATGGATTTTTCTCTTCTTTGCAGCATTCACAAGTCCTGTACATATAATGCATTCTGTGGTTCCAAAATCTAGAGTTTTTGATGTCACATTATTGTTCATAAGGCATTTTTATCAAATCTGCAGCAAGCATAGTCCCGAATTTTTGATTATGATATAGATTATTCACTTATTTTACATGTATGATTATATTTTCTAATAATGCACTCTTGTAGTTGTGAGTATTGGCTTTGTGGTAAGATATGTTGAAGTAATATGACCCTTTTTCATCTGTGGTTGGACAGGCTGATCAAAAGCTTATGTATGCTTTATTGCATTGCAATCCATGCTATGATGCTACTATAAGGTAACTTCGACATGATTGTGCATGATTTACAAACGTTTTGTACAGGTGGACTGCACGAGACTCCTTTTGTCTGGCATTATTCAATTTTCTGTATATATGCATATTTGTTTTTACTACTTATTGAATGCTTCTTGGCTGTTGCATTAACAATTCTTCCTTTAGTGAGCCCTCTACTCATGTAATGCTGAATGAATTATATACGAAGACAACATTGTACACTTGTCAGCCTCTGCTATGTTGATAACTTTTTACCTTATCCTGTTTTTTCTTTGAATTTACTGGTGTATGATGATTCTGAAGTATCTCATTCATGTGAATTCGATTGGCGTATTTCCTAAAGTATCTCATTCATGTGAATTCGATTGGCGTATTTCCTAATATCTGGCTCCTAGAAAAGTGCAAACTTATTGAGGTACGAGCTCCTTTTCCACTTTTTACATGGTTTAACCATTATTTTTTAATTGTGAGTGATGAATGCCTTAATTTTCTGCAGTGATATCTCATTTACTCAAGTGGCTAATTTTTTTTTCCTTGCATCACTCCTGCTAAAAAGCTCCATGCCTTCCTATTGAGGTCAATAAGTGAGTACATGCATGTGCAAGACATGCATAATGTAATGTGTGTCTTTGATTTCTGGTCAATGAGTGAGTACATGCATGTGCAAGACATGCATAATGTAATGCGTGAAGAATTATGCATGTGCAACACCTAGTTCCACAAAATTCAGATTCTAAATTCATTGTATCCTTACACATCAAATAAATCTGTTGTTGGTAGTTGTGTTTCCTCACCCATAAGAACAAGTGATTAATGTCGTTGATTTTTGGTTTTGCTGCAGAAATTAAAAAGAAAATAGTAACCAAATGAAAAAAACAACTTCGTGACATGGGTACGAGAACGCCACCGCCAGGTACATATTTAATATTATATTCCATATTTACTGTTTTTTGACATGTTACTAGAACTCTTATAAGAACATTGTGTGTTCTTTAACTTATTTTTATATACTTTGTTTGTTTGTAGGGTTAGAGTTATAGAGGATTTGAATATACTTTTTGGTACATATGCTTAACAAGAGGATGCTCCAGAGAACTTGAAGATACTTTTTGGTGATATAAGAGCAAGGAGAGATGATACATTAAAGGTTGAAGATACTTTTTGGTGAATACAAGGGCAAGAAGATACTTTTTGGTGAATGCTTGTATTATTATTTTTTTGAAAAATAATGTTGGAACTATTTTGATTAATAGAATGTTTGCATAATGCAAGTAATGAATACTCTCTACTTTCATTTATCCATTTTATTGTATCATTTTTATTTATGAATATGGATTTGAAAAAAAATATGAATTTGAAATTGCCGAGCTCCGGAAATTAGCTTTTGCGTAAACATGTTTTTTGTGTTGACAAACTTGGAATTAGTGTCAATAATCAGTTATCTCGAATCTATTTTTTTGTGTCGGTTTTTGTGGACACTAGATGGCATATGCTCTAGTGTCGATTTATTCCCACACAAGAATACTTGTTCTAGTGTCGACTTGTTACATCACTAGAACCTTACTCTAGTGTCGACTTGTTTCGTCACTAGAACCTAACTCTAGTGTCGACTTGTTCCGTCACTAGAACCTAACTTTAGTGTCGACTTGTTCCGTCACCACAACAGTATTATAATGTCGACTTATTTCGACACTATAACAGTGCTTTAGTGTCGACACTATCCGTCACTAGAATGTTACTCTAGTGTCGACTTAATCTGTCACAAAAACCTATGTTGTTGTGTTGGTCCCAATGTCGACACTAAAACCCGGTTTTACTTCTAGAGACGCCCCTTTAGGTGACGGTCCGTCACTAGAAAAAAACCGACACTAGAACCCTATAGTGTCGGTTTTTACCCTTTTAGTGTCAAAATTGTTGGACACTGGAAACGCATTTTTTGTCGTGACATTTAGATAACTACCTATGAACAAAATAATAAGGATACACTACTCCCTATATCTCCTAGTGTACATCCGCCAACATATCAACACAGTAACCACACCACTCGATATTAATTCATGTTATTATATCTAAGTTACATTTACCACTACTATAATTTCACAATTATATAGTCATTCAAATGCTTGCAAATATTTCACCATATATTCACATCACATACGATCCTATAACTATATTCACAACATGCCACACATACCATAGTCACCAATACATATAACTAAGCACATACTTACCTGTGCATGGTGCACACCCATACACGCTAACATTTCATTCATATATACCAATCATACCACTATATACTCAGCACCTCTACACACCTAGTTTAGCTAGCACATATACGTTCACACAGGCAAGTCCTTAGTAAATAACTATACCACAAGACCAACACTTATAACTATATACTGGTATAGCGACCCACAATCAGGTGCGTAACACAACCAGGTGCAAACAATCCTATCACTATACATACATCATCCATTGCTATATTCATAGTACTACACGCAAATCACAGACATATGTAACAATATACTTAGAGTATACCCACTCAAGCTTGAGTGAGACTCAAAACACATATCAGAATACTCTATATACGTAACACAATATCTATACTTATACCAATACTGCTCCAATGTATACACATCTACCAACATAACCATATCCATACCCTAATGTCAATCACACCTAATATTTAGTCAGGTAACACCCACATAGTTCAATCACTTTATATACCATAATAATATTACAGACATCAGCACATGTATAATTATAATACCCTCCCTAATACATGCATTCATCGTATAGTCACACACATGTAACACATATATTCACACCATATCCATCTACCTATAATTAGTATACCAACACATCTACTTACATACATAGTTAAGATATGCAATAATCGTGTATACCTTATGGTATACACGCATACAACATCCCGTAAAAGTAAGCAATACCAATCAAAATTATAATCCTACTACCATACGTATATCACAATATACTCATGCAGCAAATACATAACTACTTACGTCTAGGCACAATACATATCTACGTATGAGCACACACTCACACGTACTAACATATAGGTCATATAATAGGCTTACTCACTTAACTATAAGTACACCTATTATCAGTACACCTAACATTCACCTGACTTACTATTATATATGTTTGTGTGTGTATATATATATACATACATACATATAACGCATTCACAAGTATCTTCGAACCACATACTCAACCATCAGATATTCCAACACAAATTCCTAAGTGGTATAGCTATACGCACATATATAATAACACCACCATATATACAACTTCACACATATATCACGAATAACAATGATTATACATACATAATACAAGAGTCAATTATTAATATCGTAAGGGTAACACGCTCATACGGGTCCACACACTCTACCTATATGCATACACCACAACGACATCACAACTTATACTAATGGCCCACTAACTATACTGAGGTCGACACAGGCGATGACAAGCATTAATAGGATGACTAAGAAATGGTAAGGGGAGCCGAAATCAACAAGTATAGCAAACGAGATCGGGATGAACGGGTTCAAATGAGGTGAGGGTCAGGGGGTAGCTTGGTTAGGTGAAATAGTGACTTAATTGTGAATGTTTAGGTAGAGGAAAGGGAGATGTAATAATACCCTTATATGATACAGAAAAATAATGTAAATAACATAAGCTAAAATACGAAAAGTTTGAAAATTGTCGTACTTCAAAAGTTGCAGTCCCCTTCTGTATAAAAATATTTGGTGGTCGATAAAACGAGTTGTTCAAAACAAGTTTGAGTCGCATAAACATAATAAGAGAAAATGGTTTATTGGCTTATTGAAAAATTATTATAAGGAAGAAGTAAAACATTCACAAGAATATCAAGGACATAGGTTAGGAAATATTATGCGGTAATAATTTAATAATTTCGGCAAAAGTTTCGAAATTCAAAGAATGAAATCAGATCAACTATAGTGTAGATATTTTAAGCTCATGCTAAATGTTTTCCAAGTCTTAAAACTGGAGAGAAGTTTCAAATAAACAATATTGAAAATACTTTTAGAGAATGGATTTGCCAAAAGAAACTGATTTATACAAAGATCTTAAAGTACGAGTACAACGAACCTAGAACTGGTATATATAAAAATAATTGAAGTTCTTATTTATCTTGGAAGATATTCTAAAGTATGTATGGTAAATGGCTAAACTGAATTTCATAGTTTAGAAAAAGATGGTATATCGAATTATCAAAATAGTAATAAAGTTTTAAAACCAAAATGCAAGAAATATTGGTTAGTAAATAGCTAAGAGATAGTAATAAAAAATTACAACCAATAGACTCCAAAATCTACGAAAGGATTTTAACTCAATCGAATAGTGAGGAATTAAATATATAAGAAGAGGCTTAAAAACAACAATTAAACTGAGCGAAAACTTTTAATTAGGAAAAAAGTCGAAATTAACTTTGGAGGATTTATGATTTGCAACGGAGAAAATTCGAAAGATTAACGATAATCGCCATGAAGCGATCACGTGAAACGAGGGCAAGAATAAGATCGCGTGGTCTTATACAAAATACGCCTATGATATGACTCATGAAACTCTGCGGGGAACTTCTACGGTTGACCAACTAAAGATTAGGAAACTAGCACTTAGATTTCCTAAGTGTCCAGACTGTAATGAACTACGTTCGGCTTGGCCCGAAATCGACGAACCCAAACGAACGACTAAAGGAATTCTAGAAGTCTATTATGGTCTGAGCTATGCATGAACCACTAAGGTAACTCCAAAGACGATTATATCAATTTCTAGCATGGAGTCTAGCTAACAATCAGGGACCTTTAACTAGCCAGCACAGATGTCTAACTAAGTCTTACTATAGTCCTGATCTATGGATTTCCTACTAAGCTGAGATAGATGTTCGAGCAACACGTCTAACAGCCACCTAAGACATAGGAAGAGATAAAAAATTAGACTCAAGGCTTATGATTTGGATGTTTTAATTTATTTAATGGACATTCTATTTTTATTATCATTGTTCTGATAATTTGCAGTTGCAAGAGGGACCTGCATGGGCCACCAATAAAACCTGTCACGACCCGCTTCCCTAAAATGGAGGCGAGTCGTTAAAAGTCCGCTCAGACTTGGAGCTGTGAGGCTCCAGTCTGTAAAGCGTTTGGAATAACCAAGTATATGTCCTAGCAAATGCGAAACAGAACAAAAATAATAATAAAGAAAAGAGACAGATAATATTATTCCAATCTCAGAACGTCCACAAATAAAGTCCAGCATCACAGAAAAGCCACCAGGCTAAAAAGAAGAGTCTAAAAGGCCCAAGCATGGCCAACAGAAATAATCAAACGTACAGAAAGAAAGGGCGCTGCGCAACTACAACCTAACAAGAACTAAGCAGAAAGCAACACCGAAGAAGTCTCTACAAATGATAGCCGGTGTCCTCGTACTCCACGTCAACGGTGTACCCAGGCTCAAAGTCAGCAAACACATCGTCCTCAGCAACGGACTCTGGCTCAGCAACTAACATGCGACACCTAAAAGAGACGAGGGGGCATGTCAGTAAGTCTATAAGAGACTTGTGCAAGGAACTAAAAGAAGGAAACAACCTAGCTGTTCTAAAAGTATGCGATGACATGGCAGTTTAAGATATGAATGCAACAAGTAGTAAAGTGCAACAAGTATGACATGGCAAGGTAGCAAAGCTTGTAAACATTCACATGGATTTTACAAGTCAAGTAACACGTCGTGCACAGAGTTTACACCTTTTGGCTAGAGTGGCTGTACGGGCCAACTCCTAAGCTCAAGTGATCGCTTAACCCTACCACTCCATGTGTATCGGGCATTGGCTTTTGACCAACACATGTAGCCCGCTTCTGGATCACGAGCCAGGAAGTGTATTTGGCATAGGGTTGTGCCTGCAATGCAGGTGCCTAGCCTCAACAAGCAAGTACAAGTAGCGTGTGCTACGAATGCAACATTCAAGTATGGATTGACATCAGGATGCATGGCATGGCATGGGTACAATTTAATGTGCGTACAGATATGGAAATTAAATGTGACAGGCATGGCAGAGCAAAAGTAATGAGCATACAGATATGGAATTTAAACGTGACAGGCAATAATGCATGTATGACATGGCAGGGTGACAGATCTAGCTTCGTTGTCAAGCTAGATCTTAAAGTTGCGTCTAGGCGAGTATCATTTCGTTGCCTAGTTTCTTTTACGCTAAAAATCGGAAATGGCCTAAGACATGGCCTAACGCACAAATTGACAAGTTTCACTTGCCTGCAATCAACCGTTCTGCAAACACCATCCAATCAGTCCAATCTGCCTATGTGCTCGGATCCACCAGCCTACAGTCCCAAATTAAATTATCTTTATTAGTGATTTACCAGACAATTAAAATACCGATTTTTATCTTGATTAGCATGCATGGGTTGGGGGTCCTAAGTGTTCAGAAAGTTACCCTTACACGACGCGAGAGCTACACTGGCATCGGGTAGCGATGCCAGGGGTTGGAATAATAGAACGCGCTCCTAGTCCAGATTCCAAAATAGATTCATATGATCGCCAATCCTTGGACAGCGACCAGATCATCGAGCAAGATATCAAACAGTGAGCAAGGGATCGGTAGACGTTTTTTACGTCTCCCGGGAAGCTGTAACAACGAACCGGGACGAACGTGTCGACGTACACGGAGACTACGACGTTGAGCGTCGTAGGAGACAATCGTGACATCGGGAAATACCCCTAGAAGAGGTAGAGGGCTGTCGGAAGATCCCAACAGCGAGAGTGAACGACGGGAGGCGATACGACGTGTCGGTACGTCGTAAAAACACAAAACAGCGAGCACCCTCGCTGTTTCAGGGCAAGGCGGCCTGAGGAAGCGGCAACAGTGATGTAGGGGGTCAGAGGGGGCGACCCACAGTGGCAGTGGTGACGGCTGCTGCAAGCTACTTCTTGTTTGCGTTTGCTCTCGGGGTTTTGTTTGTGTTTGCGTGAAAATATAAGGGGGCGACGGCTACTTCTTGTTTGCTGTGAAAACAAATGACCTAGGGCTAATTTTCTTTATAGGGGAGTGCTCACATGAGGTAGGGGGCTGAAAACGTGGGTTAGGGTATTAGTTGGGGTTTATTTGAATAAGAAATATTGTTTTAAATGTTATAATAAACTGTTAAAACCCAAATCTCTTACCCTCTCTCTCTCTCTCATGCATGGGTTGTGTGCCAAGTGGGTAAATAAAATAGACTAAGTCAAAAGTCTGATGTAATATTATTAATCAATTATTAGAGAATAATACAATGTGATATTTAGGGTTAAAAATATAATAGGTTGAGCCAAAAAGTGAAAGTAGGTCAAACGAAGCCCAAAAATCTTAAGATAAATACTGGGGTAACCGCACAGACGAGAAAAATGCAACTAAGAAGACGGATCATGATTTCGACGACGAGGGATGAAACTAAAAATAAAAATGTCTTACGACAAAAGTGAAAATCGCGACGTCTCATCAAACAAATTCAAATCGTGGGAGAACGACCCGTGAAATGACGTTCCAAAATAATTCCAAAATTTAATATTCTTCGAGAGGGTCACAACGGCATACCATACTATAGGGTTCGGATACAGACAAAGTCTAAAATAAATACGTGCACGAACAAGACTACGTGCACGAAAAGCGTACCAAGGATACGGAGTCCAAAGGCGATAGTAATTCCAAGTTGGACACACGTCGGGGGGGGGGGGTCGGCTTGCTAAGGATGCAATCAAGGTGCTACGGCCCTATCGACACAACAATACGACTAACATACAAACACTACTACAAAAAGGACCTTTAATAGCACACCTTTAATAGCGCTTGCCAATTATAAGCGCTGTTAATTAGAGGCACATATAATAGACAGCGCTTCTTTTTGCAAGCGCTGTTAAAGGTCGGAGAATAGACAACGCTTCTTTCTACAAGCGCTGTTAAAGGTCGGATAATAGACAGCGCTTCTTTCTGCAAGCGCTGTGTATTAGAGGCACAGATAATACATAGCGCTTGTAGAAAGAAGCGCTGTTAAAGGCCCTCCTTTAACAGCGCTTGTTTGTGCAAGCGCTGTTAAAGGCCCCCCTTTAACAGCGCTTGCACAGACAAGCGCTGTTAAAGGCCCCCCTTTAACAGCGCTTGTTTGAAACAAGCACTGTGAAAGGTATTATACATTTACGCTCAGCGGTTCGCAATTTCGCGAGCACGGGTTTACCAAATGTTTCTAACTTTTTCGTTCCCCCTTTTTATTCACCGCCTTCATTCTCCTTCTCACCTCCTTCACCATCTGCCTCTTTGGCTTCCCCATCTCTGCCCCCGCACCGACCTTTGCCGAAGACGAAGCCCATCGGATCCGACGATTCCCACCTCCGATCGACCGTAGAAGCCGTCACATCCATCGACCGTAGAAGCCGTAACATCCATCGGCCGCCGAACCCCACATTCCTCCGTTAGTTTCACTCTATCGAACCCCGTCTCTATTTTCCCTTTCTTGCTCACTCTCTTTCTCGTTTTTTCAAACACCTAGCTGTAAAACTGTTCTCTCTCCCTCTAATGTAAACTTGAAGCTTGAGATTAGGGTTAGGGTTAGGGAATTTGTGGAGAGATCATCAGAATGGAGAAGAAAGAGTAGAGAGATCGAGAGAGAATCGACGCGGTCCTCAATATCCTGAAGAATCAAGATTCGCTCACAATGAAACAGGTCTTGATCATAAGGTTTTCATTTCCATTTCTATCTGATTTTTATAGTCGAGCATTTTCAAACATATTAATATTCTGACGTTGTGATGTGAATAATATGCATCGAGCTCTTGGGCCTTCTTCGATCCTGAATCGTTGGAGAGAGGAGAGAGGCTCTGAGGAAGATCAACAGCTCTCCTCATGCAAAGCAGGTGCTCGACATTTTGCCTAAATGAAACTGTTGTCATTTTGCCCATTGTTTGACCACTAAAAATTGGTTATTTCGGTGGGCTTTCGTTAGGTTTTTGAGATAATGAGGAAGTGGGAGGAGACAAATGCAAAGTATGCAGGCATGATGGCCCAGAAAGAAGTTGTGAGTGGATCGTTTAACCTAAAAAATGCTTCTTTGAGTCCTTTTCTTGATATCTTGTGTTACTGTGTGACCAAAATTTTTATTTAAAAAAAATGATAATTTTAAACAGAGACAATCAGATGTTGGTTAACATAGAAGCAAATTGAAATAAGAATTTTGTGGAACTGTATCTTGAAGACAATCAAAATTTTGTACAACTATTTCTTACCCGTTAATGATTTTTTCTTGTAATCTGTAGTACTTTTAATTTTATTCAAATCTTAAGCGATATTCACTGAAGTTTTGGACCAGTGTTCGTGTGAACTGGAGGATGGTTATAGCGCCTTTTTGTATGCCTACTCTTTCAGTCTTATTTTCCTTTTACAAATTCTTGTTGTATATTTGATTATGTTTGATAATTTTTCTATGTAGCGATTGCTAGTTTGAGATCAACTTCATGCACACTTGCCGGCTGCTAGTTTGATACTTGGGGTAATTTTCTTTGGACTTGTTATCATAACCGAGAAAATTGCCTAAAAATCATCATGATATAGTCTTTTGCTTAGGTACATTGCTAATAATCAATATACAACTTATGATACTGGCATTCTATCAGAATTTTGTTCCTTGGTTGTGGATTCTATTAATATTTTTTCCTGTAGTTTCTTCAAACATGCATTTGTAAATATTCGAACATGCATTTGTAAACACTGGGAAGGCCATTTTCGAATCTATTTTCTTCGGCTTTGTTGTGCATCCTTTTGATGCTGGCGATCGCTGTGTAATTGATGGTGTTCAGGTTTGTTCTTGTGAAAGTAGCGAAACATGCACAAATACTCTTGATGTGTCTTGATGAACATATATAACTAATATTTGACATTGGGAACCTATTAAATTTATATGGTTGCATCCTCAAAAATATTTGACATTTGGTTAGTCATAGTTTTGAAATTAATAAATGTTCTCATTTGCAAAATTACTTTCAACTGTGATGTTTATGTAAGGAAATTTTGTTCTGAAAACATTTATTCTGTTTAGTACTTTTTCCATGTACAAATAACAAACATCCAGTATTGGTTTCATATTTTAGCTGTGTTGTTAAAATATCTCTTTCCACTCTTTTTTATTTTGATTTTGTAACTTGTTTAAAAATTTTACCAACTTTAATCAGATGTAAAGAATCCACCGAGTTTTTTTTCTCAATGTTGTAATATTTCATGAGAACATGTATGAATATGCTGATGTGATGCAGGTGATTGTGGAAGAAATGAACATCTTGACTACGGTCTTCCTTCGCTATGATCATGAGAAGATCTACTACCCCAATTCTGTGTTGCTGACAAAGCCCATAAGCAACTTTTATCGAAGTCCTGACATGTGTGACACAGTTGAGTTTGCTATTGATGTTTCAACTGACGTGGAGACCATTGCCCTTTTGAGGGCATCAATTAAGAAGTAAGCACGAATTTGGCAATTCTTTTCTTTTTATTATTTGACAACAAAAAGTACTTTGTCCCAGTTATTTGCGCATGTAATTATGAATGCTTTTCCCTCCATCGCTTTTTCCTTCAAATATATTCGTTAAAATAAAAAATCCAAAGAAAAGAGAGGACATTCAAACTAGTTAGGTTGATTTGCTAATTTAAAAAACTTAGTTTGCACTTCATTCCTTTTGGCTTACAAATATTTTAACTTGGGAAAAGCCATATCCAGTGTTGTTCCCGGTTATCTGAATTGATGTTCGAGACCAGTCCTGTGGCCTTTAGGATTATCCTCCTGCCTCGCTGCTCCTTAGTACCGATTCATGCACTTTAATTTCATGCATACCCATCTTTATTACTTTTGCAATAGTTCTTTGCCTCACTTGTCACTTCAATTGGTATATCTTGGCTTTGCCATTTGTAATCTGTAGTACTTTTGCAAAACTGATGATTAGCATTATTCTGATGATTATTTATTTTTTAACAAACAGAAAGAAGTTGTTTTAATTACTGACTTAATTCTTTGACTTTAATTTAATTGTTAGGTAAGAACCAGTTAGGACCTGGACCTGGACCTGGATAATTGATATGCATATGAATAATTGTAATATTTGCTAAATATTGATTATGTTTTGTTTAATTAGGAACTATGCAAATAGATTGACTCGTGACTGATCAATGTAATTGGACACAGAAACTATACAACCAATGAGAACGTGAATCGAAACACATAAATGCTATACATAGTTTCTAGTTATGCAAGGAAATCTAGATACATTGAGATTAACTAAGAAATAGTTGTAGAACTAACATGACACATGACATTGGGGATTGGGAAACACATGACACATGACACATGACACATGACACTTGAGCAATAGTCCAAGAATTGAGATTTTAATTCATGTGGAGTAGCTACAGGTTTCTGTTCACTACACTCATACGGATATTACTAACACTTGGTGATTGTGATCCATGTGTGCAGCATGAGGACCACAAGTACAGAATGTTGTAGCAAGAATTCTCCTTTTAATGGGAGTGCATATCAGTCCATGACTCCATAGCAGGGCGCAATATATCAATCCAAATACAAGATATTTTAATATCATTTAGAGCTTATAGTCAGGAAGATGTTTGGATGAAAAAATGCTAGCATCAAACCGAATGACTAGAATTATCCACTACAACAAAAAATTTTACGAAAATTGGATTTTATAAATTTATAAATTTGTTAGTTGTTTTCATGTTTTCATGTTTTTGGTGAAACCCATGGAAATCCAATATTATACATGTATATTAGTTAAGTAGCTACAAGTCTTGAAAAATCCACGTATAAATTATGTGAAGAAACTATCACATTGATATGTATATTTGATAAGCTCACGAAATCAATATTTATTCTATATATTCTTACATAGGGCCGTTTGAGTGAAAATTAAACCCAACCCAGATGAACCAGACCTCCTGAAAGTTGCTACAGATCTTTGAAGCCCTGCCATCACCAAGAAAAGTCGTTAGCGTGCACACAGAATCAGAAGCTACCACCACAGGGGAAGGCTCAGGACTTGAGAAGGAAGGGGTCACAGGGAAGGCTTTTATACTTGTTGAGCACACACAATGTGACAGCATTGAATTATTTTTTTAAAAAAGGCAACTTCATGGTTATTAATAACAGAATAATGAGGTTTAGGGTATTTAATATAGTTTTGGAGTAGTGATTTATTAAACTAATCTCAATAGCGTCATCTCCTTCTGTTTGGACTCCACTTGGAAACATTCTGGTACTTTGTTGATTGTAAGTGGACAATGATCATTTGCCTAGAAAGCCTAGGTCGAAATATGCAAGGTCGGCTTTAGTATCTTACATGGTTTGTTCTCTGGCAGAGACAATACCTATTATGGCCAGTATCCCGTGTCATTGAATTCCTTCATGCCACCTTCATGCTATCTGCTGATCTTTCGCATTTTTACTCCTTGAATATAAAATCCAAGCATGACCAACGCCCATTAGCATTTCATGCTATATCCAGAGCCATTTTTACATTATCATGTTCTCAATTTGTGCAATCCCACTCATCTCACCATGTTTGTCGTATGAATAACATGTGTCCATTTCATCATTCTCACTTGAGCAATAGTCCAAGAATTGAGATTTTAATTAAATTTGGTACTACACGCAAACCAACTTCAAAGACGTTGCAAGTCTTCTATATGTGCATTTATACATGTTTTGCTCAGACATGTAACCAAAAAATCAGCCCATAAAAATTTATACAGAAGTTACGTCCACTTTGATTGGTTGAAAAAAAACATGTTGAAAACTTTTAAATTTTGTTTCTGAATAATTTTCGGCTGTTGGTTGCATCTAACAGGTGGAAATCCATTTGGTACATGTATGGACGAGGGCAAAGTGAGAGTATCCTCCTCCTTGATGCTTACGAAAGTAGACAAACGGATGTGTGATCTTACATATGTACTGCGAGGTTCAATATACAAAGGTCTCAAGTCTCAACCACTCATGTTGAGGTGAAACTTTTGGCACAATCCACATATTGTATTGTAGTACTAGGTTTACCGTCTCTTCTTCTTCTTCTTCCTCTATCAGATTCTCTCTGTATAAGCTCACTGTAGCTGATCATGAAAGGGAAAAATTGCAGGGGCAACGCTATAAAGGGGCGCGGAGAACAAGAAAAAAGGGGGGAGAAATGTAGCTGATCATGCAAGAACAGAAGAAAGTGACATAGGTAAGCATGACAAGCATCCGGATTACAGTTTAAATGCTAAATATCGAGGTAGGATTTATGTGTTGTGTTAATGCCATTTCGAGTCATGAGAGAGTTATGAGAAGAGGATGAACCATATTATTTTTGTACACCTCTCTTAATGAAAATGAATAATTTTTATCGCTCAAAAGGTGACGCTTAAATAGGACTACAGCCTATGGAACCTCATATTTTTCCAACAGAAAGATGTATGCACAGTTCATTGGAATAATTTTTTTTGACATTTTTTAGCTCTTCAGCGTATAAAATGGATTTTTTTTCTCCCCTTCTGTTTTCTGGGAAATGGAAGTAGGAGTTGATTAAAGTCTACATCTTTATTTTCGCAGAATTTTACTTTGTTTTATTTGTGTCGTTGTTGCAGTTTTAATTCATTGGCCCATGGAACCCGAGTAACTGCATGTTCAAGAATTTGTTACCAATCTAGTCCTGGAATTTCTGAGAAAATCTTATCCACCATGACATTGGATTGAGTGATTATTTTTCTCTTATGGTTAAAAACTGAACTTTATATCTGAGTGTCAATGTTGATGATGGTTTGAGACTGGGATGGTTGGCTTCAGAAAGCAATATTGTATGTTGGAATGACTATAGTGTTGAGAGGAGTTACTAACCAGTGACTATGGTCCCTGAAATGTTCAGTTACATGAGAAATATTTGTGAAGATGATTCATATGTGAGTCGAGTAATCAAAATACGTGTCAAGCTTTTTGTTCTTTTGTTCTTTTGTTCTGTTCAAACCACAGAATTCCAGTACGGTATGTTTTGCTTCCACTGCATGCCTTATTTAACATACAAATACACAAAGAAATCCATTTCTTTTCTTAGGTACAAGAACTGGACATGGAAACTGCCCATTCAGTTTTAGATTTTCCACCCTTTCTTTCTAGTTGCCAATCAGCCCTAGATGATGATATTCATAGTATTTGTATACATCTTAGCATGATGGCTCCCGTTGGTTGTAATTGGACCATATTCCTTGTAATAGCGGACTTGATGGATTCTTCTTGGTGAAATATGTATGGTCACCTCATGCAGTATCTGAATTTTGCTATTTAAGATGGAAAGTGACTCTGATACCACAAATACCATGACATGGTCTAGTAGATCATTAGAAAACCTTCCAAACTTGCTTTTTATTGATCTTTATTATTATTAACAAATTGAGATTTAACTTGGTGACGATCAAAAATGCTTTTGTGTAATATTATTTTTATTGATTTGTATTTACTTGAAATGGTATTGCAGGGATCAAAACCTTCACTTTGTGGAATCTCCTGCGCTTGCTCCACCAGAGGTGCGGATTGATTTTGATGTATAGAGACAATAAGTGGATATATAAAAATTGCTGAGTACTCCTGGCGAGCCTTTGGGTCCGTGCTCCCACGCCAGAAAGCTCATCCAGCCATCCGAAAAGGGGGAAATGCATTAGGGAGTTGTTTTAGAATCAGAAATTGCAGAAGTTGCAATGTAATTGGTCGTGAAATGTATTCTTCGGAGTGATTTAATGGATAATAAATGGATAATGACTGTTAAGTTTTATAAGCGATAATGTTTATTATTTGTATTACAGATCATCTTCCAATATCAATGCACATTGTCTAATTTATGTGATTGTTGAATAAAAGCAATTTAATTTAATTGTTTCTTATAATGATTGTTTCTTGTAATTTAATGTTATTGGTGGTTTATTTAAGCATTTTGAATATTAAATGGATCTATTTAAATATAAAACGCAGGAAGAAACAATAAAATGAATTGAAACAAGCGATGTCTATCTGTGACCTTTAACAGCGCTTCTTTAGTACAAGCGCTGTTAAAGGCCCACCTTTAACAGCGCTTGCACTAACAAGCGCTGTTAAAGGCCCACCTTTAACAGCGCTTGCACAAAGAAGCGCTGTTAAAGGGGGGCCTTTAAAAGCGCTTGCACAAACAAGCGCTGTTAAAGGCCCCCCTTTAACAGCGCTTGCACAAAGAAGCGCTGTTAAAGGGGGGGCCTTTAATAGCGCTTGCACAAACAAGCGCTGTTAAAGTCCCCCCTTTAATAGCGCTTGCACAAACAAGCGCTGTTAAAGGCCCCCCTTTAACAGCTATTGCACAAAGAAGCGCTGTTAAAGGGAGGCCTTTAATAGCGCTTGCACAAACAAGCGCTGTTAAAGGCCCGCCTTTAACAGCGCTTGCACAAAGAAGCGCTGTTAAAGGGGGGCCTTTAATAGCGCTTGCACAAACAAGCGCTGTTAAAGGGGGGCCTTTAAGAGAGCTTGCACAAACAAGGGCTGTTAAAGGCCCCCCTTTAATAGTGCTTGCACAAACAAGCGCTGTTAAAGGGGGGCCTTTAACAGCGCTTGCACAAACAAGCGCTGTTAAAGGCCCCCTTTAATAGCGCTTGTAAAGCGCTATTAAAACCAGCCCCCCTTTAGCAGCGGCGAGATAGACAGCGCTTGTAAAGTGCTATTAAAGACCTTATTTAAGCGCTGTTAAAGGTCCATTTTGTAGTAGTGAAAGCAACAAAACCAATCAGGTACCCGAAATTGCTATACGCACAGCCGTAATGAATAGTGATACCGGCCGTTACAGTGTTCGACCCCCAAGCCACACTACAAAACCGTGCACTTGCGGTACAAATATTTTAAATCTGGTATTCCCCAATCCAACTGCACTCTTATGAGTTAAAAACCGGGGGTCGTCAAGCTTTATGGCGACGTTGCTGGGAAGGCAACGTATTTGTTTTCATTTTGGACCCAATAATCCTGAGACTAGCTCATGAACACGGTCGCTAGACTGCGTTTTATCCAAAAATTATAAAAATTTCAATAAACAGATTCTTTCCCTACCACCATTATCAATTTGTGCTATTCCTTGTACCACTGACACACTTGTCGTAACCAAAATTTTTGTTTGTCAGGTGAATTATGTGGATGCCCGATGGATCATACATCAGAAATTTTGATGCTTACACGACATACGATGCTCAGATTGGGGATATGAGAATTATCCGCAGGTCATGGCAGTTTGCGAAGCTTGTGGGATGCATGGACATACGACCAACCATTGCCAATTCAGTGCCCAACCCTACACCCCACACTCATATACCCACGACCTACATCAAGAACCCTTCCATCCTTACCCCCAAATTTCCACACCCCATCCTCCACCAAGATCGAGCCTTGAATTATTCTTGGAAAACTCCATTGCAACTCAAATGCATTGGATATCACATCCACTTCCATCACCACTTCCCCCACCGATGTCTGACCTTGAATTATTATTAGAAGACAATATTTTAAACCAATGCCAGATGACTCTACCACTTCCACTTCCACCACCTATGACCGATCTTGAGTTGTTAGTGGCGAATTCCTTTATAAATCAAGGCCCGACAACACCATCACCCTCATCTCCATCTCGGAAATCTATCCTTGAGTTATTGATGGAGGATTCCATAGTAACCCTGTGCCAGGTGGATTCACCAATTCCATTTCTGCCTAACACTTCTACTTTTGGGGTTGAAGCAGTCGTGTCTCATACATCATCGACAACTTGCACCACGGAAGGTAACTCTTACGGTTTACAATTTGAAAATTTTGATATGAGTCCCCTTCTCCATGCAGGTACAATTTTTGAGACATACAGCATCGAGGAGGCCATGGACGATGTCCATATCGACGAGGAGGGAGATTATGGAGCCGTGAACGTCACGACTCATTCTATTGAGCCTCATGCTCCCTTGACTCCACCACTACCTCCACAGCTCACCCTCACTCCACCAGAGGCATCACATCCACCAGTGCTTACTGCTCCCACTCTGGGAGATCTTTTAGACCCTATTTTTGAATCTCATATTACATTCCACATATTTCTAGATTCAAATATTACTGACGTGACATACCCTCCAAAGGATCCAGATTCACACTATACGGAGATATGTCAGGGCATGTCAACACCTGACGAGCTCGTCGCTGAACGTGGACAAGAGATCACTGCGTCACCACCAGGGCATAGAACCACATTCTCAGGAGTCATTGTCAACTTTTTCCACGCTTTACATTTCACTTTGACGATACTCTTTGGGATACATTTAATGCGAGGAGGGATTTTTCATCACGGACTGATGCTCCTTCTCTTTCGAATGATTTAGGTGGACATCATCGAGAGAATCTTGTGGGAGCAGTGCTGGAGTTCATTGGTGTTCGTGGCACCAGAACACTGGCGGAGCCACAGAAAGAACAGGAAGAGCAGCTTCCGGCTCCACTCCAGATCGTAGATCCATCATTTGCTCAGGTGTATCTAAATCTAGTAGTGTAAAAAAATATTTTACCGCTCTCTAATCTAGACTAGAATAAACTCGTCTCCTCTCGACAGTGAGAGGAGCGTATTAGGATCAATCGCTTTTCTTGAATAAAATTTGCCTCCTTGCCACTGACGAGCGTTTATATTCTATATATTCACGCACGTCTTCTTTGTGATTTTCCGTTGATTTCCATCGTTTCATACCCGTTCTTTCGTGTATTTTGTATCTTTTCACTTTCTTCATGTTTTTGTGCGAATGCAGGAGATTGCCAGCAATGGGGACGTTTAAAGAAGATATCATGAGCCCCCGGAGCAACGGGAGGAGTCACGCGTGATCTAGAGGGTCAAACGATGAAGACTGCTATATTTCAGCCCTCAACCGATCGGGTGGATACAGCCACCCGATCAGTTGATGCACGCGTATCCTACCCGGACGGAAACTAAAGAAGAGCAGCAGCTCGCCCGATCGGTTCAGCGATCGGGTGAACCGACAGAACTCTCTGTCTAATTGCACTGAATTCCAACCGATCAGGTGAAATATCACCCGATCGGTTCACCTGTAGCTGCAATTCCTCGAACGAAGACCCGGTCACGCCACCCACTCGCCTCAGCGCCCGGTTGAAAATCTTCAAAGCTCTCACCCGACCGGTTGACTCATCAACCGATCGGGTGGCGATTTTTCTGCGGGTTTGGACCTGAACCATTAGGGTTTCGAAGGGAACTATAAATACACGGTGTTGGCCGACTGAAAGGGGATCTTGTTCAGTTTTTAGGGCTTTTTGCCCCTTTCTCTTGTGAGACTTAGATTATTTTAGATTAGGTCTTTTGATCAATAAGTCTTGTAATGGATTGAAGTTTCAAACTCAAGATAAGTATTTCTTTCTCTTATTTTCCATTGTTTTGTATTGTTTTCATTTTGCTCAATGGTGAATGTGTGTTTGTCATTTTTATTGCTTTCTTTTATGTTCTTCACCATTGAGTAGCTCTTGATGAACCCTAATACGGGTTAGAGTAGGATTGATGCTTGGGTTGTTTCATTTGGCTTGGTTGCATGGCATGTGTTCGATGAATTGTGTCAATGGGGATTTCTAGTAATCTGAGTCCAATTCGTATGGTAACACACTAGTTGTGTTGGGGATTGGGGTCCAGTGTCTTGTCCAGTGAAGATCCGCTTCGATGTATTGCTAGAAATCACATTCGACCTATTTGGCCATTAGGGTTACGCGGGGGTGTTTCATTGTCATTGGCGGGAGAAAGACCGCCTCTGACCATCGGGCCAAGGGGGAATAAACTTGGTGGTTGACCTCCTAGCCATAGCTCACGCCCCTAGCATAGACATCGAGTCCTCGCGCGTGGGAACAGCTTGGACGAAATGTTGGGAGTAATCATTGTGGCCTTAATGCTCCCGGCTGCGGAAGGTGGTAATGGACATGGGAATGCCCCCCGTCCGAAACTGGGTAGGCCTAGCGTACTAGGTACCGATCAGAATATCAGGCCATGGACGCTAGGTACCACCTTTTGGGGTAATGTCTCACCCTGGGTCAAGTCAAATGCCAAATGTCATGAATGCTCTAGCCCGTGTTAGCGGGGATTCATTTCGTGTCTTTTTTATTTATTTCTTTTATTTCCACACTTCCACCCACATTGTCTGCATAGCTAGCACACAACCTAGGCGAGGCTAGTAGCCATTCAAGCCATCCATCTCCCTAAGTTCGATAAACCTGCACCCTACACTAACCGTGCACTTGCGGTAAAACGACACCGTGCCCAAACCGTAAACAGGGCGCCGGTCAAGTTTTTGGCGCCGTTGCCGGGGAGGCGTTCGGTTTGATATTAGCTTAGCTTGGGTTCGTTAGACTACGCAAAAAAAAACAAATACAATAACCATGAAATTTTTCCCCCACCATTATATTATCTTTTTGTTATTTTCTTGTACTATTGATGCTCCTCTCTAGTTCTCTTATTTTTGTTGTCCATGTATCTTTGGTATAACCATGTGGAGATCAAATTTCGATGCTCAGATGGGAGGCTACGATCCCTATTCATTTGTGGTTTGTGAGACTTGTGGGATGGCGTGGCACGTGTATTAGGAATGCCCATTTACGCTTGAGAGCCTCCCCCTACACCAAGGCCAAACATTTTCCCACAACCTTAGCCCAAACACCTCCCATCCATTTCCTCAACCTTATATCCCTCCACAAACACAAGAAGAATCAAGCCTCGTGTCTCTCCTTGAAAGTGCCATGTTTAACCAAGGCCAACTATTACAAAGCTTGATGGTACCAATCACCGAGCCTACACCAACGAGAGGGGATAAAGGAGAGGATATACACACTTTCATGGTTGAGACCACCATCTCATCGGCCACCATGGACACATCTCAAGCCGATACCCCATTTTTCCAACACTACCACTTGGATGACGAAGCATTTTTGATGGTAATAGTGAGGATGGGGAGATGTCTCTAGGATTTGTGGAGAGACTTCTCATCTTGATTTGGACACCCCACATGAGTCCTACGAGGGCACCGAGGAGACCAAAGAGCTTATGCATACCGGCGAGGAGGATGTGTGTGAGGACACAAACACCACGACAACATAAGAGTGGTCCGCTCCACATCCACCTCCACTGTCATCTCTGTTACTGCTTCTTCCTTGGTCTGTGGTCAACCATGAGGATGTCATTCAGGACATCAGGCAGATGGTGGAGCATGAGCATATCGTCAAGGAGGATGTGCATGAGAGCTTGGATACGATGGTCCACTTCATGGAGCCCGAGTCATATCTACCTCTACCGTTGCTCTCCATTTCTTCTGCGGCTGAGCATCTACTTGAGCATATTGTCCCTATTCATGGAGATTTTCATACTCACTCTCACTCCACATTTGAGTCTCCCTTTTCACTTCCTATTTCTTTGGACTCATATATATTTGACACACCATATCTCTCACAGGACACATGATCTACTTCCCTTGAGGTATGCTGCGGTGTGTTACCACCTGGAGAGCCACTTCTCATGGACAGCGAGGATTTGGTCGTCACTAGTACAAAGGATAGCGACCCATTCTCAGGGAGTATTCGTCACCCTTTTATTATTTTTCCATCTTATGTTGACGATTATCTTTGGGATACATTTATTTTGGGAAATAATTTCTTGCCATGTGCTAATGCACCTCGTCCTTTGCAGGTCACAGGTGGATACCTACCAAGGATGCTTGGAGGTGCATTGGTTGGGTCCATTGGCACACGTGGCACAGTTCTTCTGGCGGAGCCACAGAAGGAGCAGTTAGAGCAGCTACTTGCCCCACTTCAGATCTTGGATCCGCCTATGCTCAGGTGTATCCTAATCCAGTAGTGTAAAAATTTACCGCTTTCTAGTTTAGATTTGAATAATCTCGTCTCCTCTCATTAGCGAGGGGAGCGTATCTAGGATTTGCTTTTGCATCATAATAACCCATCATGGCGTGCCCTTCTATCACTTCTATCGCCCTCACCCCACATCCTCTTCCGAGGAGAATGAGCACACCGTCTCTCCTGCATTTTGATTCCTTTCTTTTTCTTTTCCGATTCTCCCCTAGCCCATTATTTCTGCATCACCATGACCACATCATTTTGCTAGCATTATCAAGTTCAGCTTGAGGAAAATCGACTTTTGTGTGCATGTTGTCGTGAGTCTTTGTCGTGTGTTTGTGTCTGTGTATTCTTTATATCTTTTATTGTGTGTTTTCCTTTTTCTTTATTTTCCAGATTCGTTCGTGTGTTTTTCGTGTCTTTCATTTTTTGTGTCGGTGCGTATTCCCCCAATTTTCATTACCCTCCCGTATTCATTATTATTGCATTGAGGGCAATGCAAGTTTCAGCTTGGGGGAGTCGCACTTCGTGCGTCATTTGTGTCCGTTTTCTTCGTTTTTGAGTCGTTTTCTTCGTATTTTTCTTTTTGTTCTCTTCTTTTGTCCTCTCTCTCCTAGAGATGACCCCATATGATGAATTGCCGCAAAACTACACACACACCTAGCATGGCTTCGATAATCACTTTCACTAACCCTAGGAAGTCGAGTCCTACCGCATTTATGCTTCGTGGGTCCACTTTGCTTTTATGTGAGTCGTGAGTCGTGACTAGCCAGGTGGTGTGCTTCTACTTTGTGATGTTGATTTATATACCTACCCTTGGTTGATCCCTAGATTATCATGTTTCGATATTGAATATGCGGTATTTGCTTCTACTGTCTGCTTCTATATGCATGCTATATATATATCGTATACTTCATTCGCATGTGTCGGGATTCCACAATTAAGGATTAGGATAACCCATTTAGCCCATGCTCTAACTTGCGAGAAATATTTCCTTTGCCCAAGTGTTTAGAATCCGATTTCTTTTTTGTTTTACTTGGTGCAAATCCCCTCGTCGTGTACCGTTCTCCCACTTGGGAGAGTACACATGTATTTATCCCAAAATCCAAAAATCCAAAAAAAGAGAGAAGAAAAACCAAAAAATAAAATAAAAGAGGAAAAGAAAAAAAATATATGTATAGCCAAAAAATAAAAATCCAAAAAAACACAAATACGCAAAACACAACAAAAAAATTCCAGTGTGAATATTTTCCTACCTGTCGAGAATAAAGGGAAGGCGAGAATGTGCACTGAGTGTTCTACTCCACACCTTCTCAACCTCCATCGTTTTCGAAAACACTTGGCATAGGAACTCTCTAGAGGTTACCTAGGCGATAGTGTGGTGATTTCCTAGTCCATAGCTATGGAGTCCCCGATGCATGATACGCTTCTATTCTTATACTCTTCTCATGCATGCATGAGCTACTATTCACCGCGATTTCAAATTGAATTGATATTTGGGTCATTCCTTGGATTTGTGTATATGGAGCCTTATTACACAACGTAGATAGCGACATTGTCTGCTAGCGCACGACCACACTCACTCGTGCTTCACTGCATGGGCCCACGACACTTGTTTGGACTCACATTCCTTGGTTTGGTGTTGTGTTTCGTTGTATGCTGCTTAGTGTGGCATGTTTGATTTTGTTGGCTCTGATAGGCGATCTAAGAGTTTTCTCTTTCCGTCTCTTTCTCTCTATTTTGCCCTCCGAGCTCCTACTCTCACTCGTCTTCCTCGAAGACGAGGAAGGGTTCAGCGTGGGAGATTTTGACGAGCGTTTATATTCTATATATTCACACACGTCTTCTTTGTGATTTTCCGTTGATTTCCATCGTTTCATACCCGTTCTTTCGTGTTTTTTGTATCTTTTCACTTTCTTCATGTTTTTGTGCGAATGCAGGAGATTGCCAGCGTTAGGGATGTTTTAAGAAGATATCATGAGCCCCCGAAGCAACGGGAGGAGTCATGCGTGATCCAGAGGGTCAAACGATGAAGACTGCTATATTTCAGCCCTCAACCGATCGGGTGGACACAGCCACCCGATCAGTTGATGCACGCGTATCCTACCCAGACGACAACTAAAGAAGAGCAGCAGCTCGCCCGATCGGTTCAGCGATCGGGTGAACCGACAAAACTCTCTGTCTAATTGCACTGAATTTCAACCGATCGGGTGAAATATCACCCGATCGGTTCACCTGTAGCCGCAATTCCTCGAACGACGACCCGGTCACGCCACCCACTCGCCTCAGCGCCCGGTTGAAAATCTTCAAAGCTCTCACCCGATCGGTTGACTCATCAACCGATCGGGTGGCGATTTTTCTGCGGATTTGGACCCGAACCATTAGGGTTTCGAAGGGGACTATAAATACACTGTGTTGGCCGCCTGAAAGGGGATCTTCTTCAGTTTTTAGGGCTTTTTACCCCTTTCTCTTATGAGACTTAGATTAGTTTAGATTAGGTCTTTTGATCAATAATTCTTGTAATGGATTGAAGATTCAAACTCAAGATAAGTATTTCTTTCTCTTATTTTCCATTGTTGTGTATTGTTTTCATTTTGCTCAATGGTGAATGTGTGTTTGTCATTTTTATTGCTTTCTTTTATGTTCTTCACCATTGAGTAGCTCTTGATGAACCCTAATATGGGTTAGAGCAGGACTGATGCTTGGGTTGTTTCATTTGGCTTGGTTGCATGGCATGTGTTCGATGAATTGTGTCAATAGGGATTTCTAGTAATCTGAGTCCAATTCGTATGGTAACACACTAGTTATGTTGGGGATTGGGGTCCGGTGTCTTGTCCAGTCAAGATCCGCTTCGATGTATTGCTAGAAATCACATTCGACCTATTTGGCCATTAGGGTTACGCGGAGGTATTTCATTGTCATTGGCGGGAGAAAGACCGCCTCTGATCATAGGGCCAAGGGGGAATAAACTTGGCGGTTGACTCCTAGCCATAGCTCATGCCCCTAGCGTAGACATCGAGTCCTCGCGCATGGGAACGTCTTGGACGAAATGTTGGGAGTAATCATTGTGGCCTTAATGCTCCCGGCTGCGGAAGGTGGTAATGGACATGGGAATGCCCACCGTCCAGATTCGGGTAGGCCTAGCGTACTAGGCACCGATCGGAATATCGGGCCATGGACGCTAGGTACCACCTTTTGGGGCAATGTCTCACCCTGGGTCAAGTCAAATGCCAAATGTCATGAATGCTCTAGCCCGTGTTAGCGGGGATTCATTTCGTGTCTTTTTTATTTCTTTCTTTTATTTCCACACTTCCACCCACATTGTCCGCGTAGCTAGCACACAACCTAGGCGAGGCTAGTAGCCATTCAAGCCATCCACCTCCCTGAGTTCGATAAACCCGCACCCTACACTAACCGTGCACTTGCGGTAAAACGACACCACGTCCAAACCGTAAATGGGGTGCCGGTCAGCCACACCCCTCCAGTCCCTTCCGAGGAGAATGAGCACACCGCCTCTCCTGCATTTTGATTTCTTTTTCTTCTTCGATTTTCCCCCATCATATTTCTGCGTCATCATTATCATATCATATTGCTAGCATTGTCATGTCCAGATTGGGAGAATTCGAATTTTGTGTGTTCTGTCGTGTTTTTCGTTGTGGTGTATTTGTTTATATGTCGTGTGATGTGATTTTCTATCTTTTATTTTCTGTATTTCTTTTTCCTCCTCCTTTATTTTTCAGTTTCGTATGTGTGTTTTTCTCGGTTTTCATTTTCTTTATGTCGGTGCATATCCCCTCCCCATTTTCATTGCCCTCCCGTATTTACTTTTATTGCATTGAGGGCAATGAAAGTTTCAGCTTGGGGGAGTCGCACTTTGTGCGTCATTTGTGTCTTTTTCTTCGTTTTTGAGTCGTTATCATCGTGTTTTTTCTTCTCATCTTTTGTTCTCTCTCCTAGAGATGACCCCTTATGATGAATTGCCACAGAATCACATACACACCTAGCATGGCTTCAATAATCACATTCACTAACCCTAGGAAGCTGAGTCCTCTCACATTTCATGCATCATGGGTCTATTTTTCTTTTGTGTGAGTCGTGTGTCGTGTCTAGCTTACAGTGTGCTTCTACTTTGTGATTTTGATTTATATACCTGTCCTAGGATGACCCCTAGATTATCATGCTTCGATTTGAATGCGGTATTTGCTTCTCCTGTCTGCTTCTATATGCATGCTATATTTATATCGTATACTTCATTTCGCATGTGTCGGGATTCCACGGTTAGGACTAGGATAACCCATTTAGCCTATGCTCTGATTAGCGAAGAAAATCTCCTTTGCCCAAGTGTCTAGAATTCGATTTCTTTTTTATTTTACTTGGTGCAAATCCTTTCGTCGTGTACCGTTCTCCCACTTGGGAGAGTACACACATGTATATACCCAAAAATCCAAAAATCCAAAAAAAGAGAGAAAAGAAAAACCCAAAAAGAAAAGAAAAGAGAAAAGGAAAAATATATGTATAGCCAAAATTCCAAAAAAAATACATATATCCAAAACCAAAAAAAAATTCTTGTGTGAATATTTTCCTATCTACCGAGAATAAAGGGAAGGTGAGAATTTGCACCGAGTGTTCTACTCCACATCTTCTCAACCTCCATCGTTTTCGAAAACACTTGGAATAGGAACTTCTTAGCTATTATCTAGGCGATAGTGTGGTGATTTCATAGTCCCTAGTTGTGGAGTCCCTGACGCATGATACGATTCGATTCTTACTCTGTTCTCATGCATGCTTGAGCTATATATTCACCGCTTATTTCAAATCGAATCGATATTTGGGTCTTTTCTTGGATAAATGTATATGGAGCCCTATTGCACATTGTAGATAGTAACACCGTCTTCTAGCACGCGCCACACTCACTCGTGCTTCACCGCGTAGGGCCGCGACACTTGTTTGGACTCATATTTCCTCGGTTTAGTGATTTGTTTTGTCGTATGCTTGTTTAGCGTGGGTGTTTGATTTTGTTGGCCCTGACGGGCGATTTAGGATTTTGACTTCTCTTTCTCTCTCTTTCTATTTTCTCACTCCGAGCTCCTACTCTCACTCGTCTTCCTCGAGGACGAGTAAGGGTTCAGCTTGGGAGATTTTGATGTTTGTGTATATTTTAGATTTTCACGCACGTCTTCTTTGTATTTTTCCATTGTTTTCCGTCGTCTTGTGCCCATTTTCTAGGGAGTTTTCTTTCACTTTTTGGTGTTTTTGTGTATTTGCAGGAGATCGCCAGTGTAAGGGACATATAACGAAGATATCATGAGTCCCCGGGAGCAACGGGAGGAGTCACGCGTGATCCATGGGGTCAAACGATGAAGATCGCCATTTTTCAGCCCTCACCCGATCGGTTGGACAAAGCCAACCGATCGGGTGGTGCATGCGTGTCTGACCTAGATGGAAGATGAAGCAAAGTGAAAATCAACCGACCAGTTCGCCGATCGGTTGAACACAGTAGAGCTCTTGGCCAATTTGGAGCTGAATTCCAACCGATCGGGTGACATCTCACCTGATCGATTCATCTGTAGCCGATTATTCCAAAGAACGACCTGGAGAGATCAACCGATGCCCGCTGACCGTGATAAATTGACAGACTTATCTGTCTCTTTTGGGGATATTTCCAACCGATCGGTTGAATTCTCAACCGATCGGTTGACCTGATGCTGAATTTCTTCAAACGACGACCCGCTCGCTCCACCCGGTCGGACCAAGAGCACGGTTGAACTTCTCGAAGCCTACGGCTGAAAGCATGAAGCAGCTCACCTGATCGGTTGATACTTCAACCGATCGTGTGACGTCGATTTCTATATATAGTTGCCCTCGGTTTCCAAAAACAAGAGCTGTTATTTTTCTGTCTTTTTTCTTGTACGGTGACGGCTGGAATTTTACTGTTTATATAAGTCTTCTGATCTTTGTGAAACTTTAATATAGTCTTAATAGCATTGCTACTACTTCATTGCAATCGTCTGATCATGATTTTTACGGTTGATTTTTGTTTAGATCGCTTTTTAGCCATGATTTGTGAGTAGTTCCCTAATCTGAGATTTTGGTGGAAACCCCTTCGTCGGTTCTCCCTAATGCATCCATAGAACTAGGAAATCGATATGGATTAGGAATTTAGAGGTTAGGCGGGGTGTTTCATTGTCATCGGCGGAAAAAAGACCGCCTTTGACCGTAGAGCCAACGGGTAAAAAACTTGGCGGTTGACTCCCTAGCCACAGCTCACGCCCTTAGCGTAGACATCGAATCCTAGCACGCGGGAGCAACAGGATGAGATGTTGGGAGTTATCGTTGCGAGCTTAGTGTTCCCGGAGTCGGTCGGTGTTAATGGACATGAGAATGCCCACCGACCGAACCCAGGAAGTCCGGCGTATCATCCTGGGCATCGACCGGAATATCGGGCCCATGGGACGCTGGTACCACTCTTAGAGGCAACGTCTCAACACTAAACCCTAATTTCGATTGTTTTCCTATCCGTAGGTCGTAATAGCGAGAACACATGATAGGGTGGAAACCGAAGTCCTAGGTTTCCCTTTATATTGTTTATCCTCTGTAATTACATTCCGTGATAAACCATCGATCGATCGGGCTAGCTCACCGGTGGGGTGAACCGGTTCCTCTTAGAAACAAGCACAATCAAATCTCCATGTGTTCGACCCCCCAAGCCACACTACAACACAGTGCACTTGCGGTACAAATATTTTAAATCTGGTATCCCCCAATCCAACTGCACTCTTATGAGTTAAAAACCGGGGGACGTCATATACATACATACATATACATACATACAAATCTATTCTATAAAATAGGGAGGTTATCAAGAGAAATTGAATACGAGAATTTGGACGAGATAAATTGGATAAGAGATGGGATTTTGAGGGATAAGAGAGGATGTGGGGAATTTTGCACATACAACCCCGGTTTCTACATTTTTTCCCCTAGACCCTCCCCCACACATGCCCACACTTTTTATTCTTCCCCCCTTTCCGACCGTTTTCCCAGTCCACGTGCATGTGTACACGGGTTATTTGCTAGTATATATATATCTATATATATATATCTAGGTATATTTATATGTATGTATACATATGTATGTATACATACATATATATGTATGTATACATACATATATGTATACATATATATATAGGTATATACAGATTTCCACCACTCTCACTACATACCTTGGTCTCCCTTTGTCGTCCAAATATCCCAAAGCACCCATGTATAGCAGATTGGTAGATAAGTGCAAGAAGAGGCTTATGGGTTGGACATCAGCTAAATTATCTATTGCTGGGCAGATTGAGCTGGTTAAATCGGTCATTTACGGCATGGTGGCGTTCTGGATGCAAGCCTACCATATGCCATACACTGTGGTGCGAGAAATTTCATCTCTTTGCAGGCGGTTCATTATGGGAGCCTCACGTGTTTGGTCTTGGAGGGATATCTGCACCCCAAAGTCTGAAGGTGGAGTTGGTATTCGGTTGTTGGAGGATCTCAATGTGGCTTCTGGGATTAGGCTGACGTGGAGGTTCCTTACTTCCACGAGCTTATGGGCGAAGCAAATGAGAGACAAATATGGGGGAGCGGTTGGGTTCTATGCGGCCAATGGTTTATTGACACAATCTGGGACCTGGAAACATATGCTGAATTGTAGGGAGGCTTCAAGTAAACTTATAAGGCGGGTTGTGAAAGACGGACACTCTACCCTCTTCTGGCATGACTTCTGGCTTGATTGCGGGCCCTTGAGAAACCTGGTGACGGTTCCTCTGGACTCCACTATGAAAAGTGTTAGAGATTACTGGGTTCAAGGGGCTTGGTCGAATGATCCTACTATTAGAGATATCAGGCATCACCTGGCTAAGGTGGTCATTGGGCAGGGATCTGATCATTGGAGTTGGGTGCCCCATACTGCTAGTCAGTTAACTCACTCGGCTTCAGGCACTTCCACGCATTGCCCAATGGGCAGCTCAACGGCGCAGTGCTCCAGGGGCAGGTCGAGGTCTCATGCCGCACGCTCCTCTTCCAGCGGCCTGCGAACTCCTGCTTTCACCGCCAGGGGCTGGGACAGCTCAATGCCACACGGTCCCCATACAGTGAGTTCGGGTTTTTACCCCTCTAGCCGCAGCCTCCCTAATGATATTGGTGCAGGTGAGTTCAAGTTTAAGGAGGCCTGGGAAGGGGTCAGATTGAAGGGTGAGCCGTTCCGATTCCATAAGTTGGTATGGTTTCAGGGTCATATTCCGAAGTGGGCTCTCACTCTTCTCCGAGCATTCAGGGGTAAGTTACTTACAAGGGATATTTTAAGTAGATGGGGTTTGAATTTACCGGTTAACTGTGTGCTTTGTGAGGAGGATACCAGGGAAGATATTAGCCATTTATTCTTCGCCTGTCCATACTCTAGTTACCTGCTAAGAAGAACTCTGCTTAAATTAAATGTCTCTGGCCAGATTGGCACATCCCTTGTTGATATAGGAGAATTTTACTTGTTGAATTTTGGGGGTAAAAGTGCTCTGGGCAGACTTGCCAAAGCAGCTCTATCTTCGATGGTCTGGCACATTTGGCATGAGAGGAATTGTAGACTTTTCGAAGGTAAAAGCAGAGGAAAAGTGGAGATTTTTGAGGTAATTTCGACGGATATCAGACTTGCTATGATGGGCCAGGAGCCAGCGTCCTCTGAGGAGGAAGCTGTATTTTCAAATTGGGAGTTTCGGGATCTGGGCTAGGCCATGTATTATGATTTTTGAGTTGTGTATAGTTGGCGTAGCCTGCAGATTCTCTAATAAAGAGTGACGGCGCTTGTGCCCTATCCTCTTTTTATTGAATCTTCATTTCTACGTACTATATTGTTGTATATTTCCTTCTTTCAATAAAGATATACTAACTTTCCAAAAAAAATATATAGGTATATACATATATATATGTGTATACATACATATATCTATGTATGTATACGTACATATTTATGTGTATACATAAATGTATGTATACACATAAATATGTATGTATACATACATATGTATGTATGTATACATTGTATACATATACATATGTATGTATACATACATACATACATAGATATATGTATACAATGTATACATACATATATATGTATGTATATATCTATGTAAATATATATATGGACCGGATAGCACTATGGAGTCCTCATTCATCATCTGATTGCTTGCTATGCGGGGAGAACAACCTGGAGACGCGTGACCATCTATTTTTCAATTGTCCATACTCCAAATACATACTCTGCCATGCATTACTGAAGCTCGGATGCCTTGGGCCGCCAGATTTTATGTTACAGGATGTGGGAGAATATTTTCTGGACAAATTTGGGAAAAAAGGAGCTATAAACCGATTGGCCAAAACAATTTTGGCGGGTACTGTATGGCACTTGTGGAGAGAGCGCAATAGGCGAGTTTTTGAGAATATAGCGAAGCCGAAGACAACACTATTTGAAGAGATCTCCGTAGATGTTAGAATAGCCTTGCGGGATGAAGATGGGAATGGGGCTGAAGCGTTTAAGAATTGGGACATCCTTGATAATGGATGATGTGTCTCTCTATCTCTTACTTTTATTTTTTCCTTTTTACTTTAGTTAGAGTAAATTGGAGGAGTGTGTTATGTAATGGGCTGTGTTCGGTGCATATAATCTAGAATTGATAGTAGAGAGTGACGACGCTTGTGTCATATCTTCCCTCTATTAATATCAGTTATATGAACCCCACATTGTAACTTTTGTATATTGTATAATATAGTCTCTAGCTTATCTTACATATATATATATATATATATATATATATATATATATATATCTATATTATAAAACAGGGATGTTATCATGGGTTTTTGGATAAGAGTTTTTGATAAGAGAAATTGGATAAAGATTTGAATTGTATTTGGGGTATATAAATGAGGGATGTTATAATGAGATATGGATAAGAGAAATTGGATAAGAGAAATTGGATAAAGGGTTGAGTTGTATTTAGGGTATAAAAATGAGGGATGTTATATGAGTTATTGGATATGAGATAATGGATATGAGAAATTGGATAAGAGTTTAGGTTGTAATTTTGAAATTTGGGGGGAAAATTTGAAAAGAGTTAAGGGGAAACATTGGTTCACGTGCCCTTCATTTTTGGGGAAATCAAAAAGAACAAGCCCTTCATTTTGAAAACAAAATTTCTCAGATGCGCTCCCCAGCCTCGCCCCTCTCCTCCTGGCAACGCTGGCAACCCCACCCCCTGCGGCACGGCACGATGATCTCCATGGAGGTGGTGGACGCTCTCCTTCAGAAGCTCTCCCAGAATCTCGCCGTCCTTCAGAAGATCGAGAGGGGTTTTGGTCGAGAGGGGTTTTGGACGCGATGATCGAGAGGGGTTTTGGTCGAGAATCTCGCCGTCCTTCAGAAGCTCTCCCAGATCTCTGATTACCGTCCTTCAGAAGCAGATGAGAGGGGTTTTCGTTCTCTCCCAGATCTCTGATCTCCATCTTGCTCTACGGATCTCTGATCTCTGATCTCTGATCTCTGATAGGCATGGAATTTGTCCTCTTGGGTTGAATTTTTTAATTGCATGATTTTTGCTTATCGGATTTTTCATCCTTGGTAGGGCGCAAAGCCATATGCATTGTATAGAGTGAAGGATGCTGAAATGAGGCGATTCATCGAGAAATGCCTTGGGACTGTCTCCCAGAGTTTTCAACAAGGGAGGTGCTACTGGATCCTTTTCAGCAAACTGATGGCCCTGGTTCAGGTTCCTAGGAAGCAGACATCATTGACTTGGGGCCTATTGTGAGGTATCTTTCTTATAGCTCTAACCTTAGTAATGGCTACTTCATTGCCAATGTATCTTTAGTCGATCTTCAACATGAATTGGAGCAGGACAACGATTGGGATGACAATTCAGCTGAGTATAAGAAACACAGAATTGACCTTTTCAATAGCGATGAGGAGGAAAATGAAGATGAACCTGTCGTGGATATTGATATCACAATAAAGGGGCGAAAGGGAGATGCTGGTGGCATCTTTATTAGGCTCAGGACGGGTGATAAAGACGGTGAGATATTTCATGTTTTTCGCGTTATAGACAAGATTGTTTTTGTGAAATAAGAAATAAATTACGTGTATGATAATTTGTAGATGTGTATGATAATTTGTGACACACCAGTATGAATTACTGCTGGATTGGTTTCAGTTAGAAGTTTATGATTGACCATTGATTTGTTATTAGGTGTCATTTGGTGATAATGTAGGTGTGATTCAGTGAATTAAAATGAAGTAGGCCATAATGTTGTGAAATTTATTTATTGATATTATTATTGTGTCTTTATGTTTTTTTATAGTTGACAGCTATAAAATAATTGGATTTGCTGGTTAATTATTGTGCATTTAATGAAGTTAAATTTTAGAGAAAAAATATGATTGCACCTTCCATTTTTAAATTCCGTGAAATAAATTTGATATATTGGATTCTTGGTAATTATGCCAATTATCGAACAATACCAGGGATTTGTTGCTTATATGATAAACTTTACTTATTGATATTTTATAGGCGGCTTTGGGTTTGATATTGATGTTTTTATTAAAAAAACCAGAAATATAAGGGGGAGAATTGTTGCGCCTATGATTTACTTGATAAAGTTCTTCTTTATGTCATGTAAGAGAGCATGAATGAGAGATGATTACAATGTTGGATGATGGTTTATATGTTGTTGATAGGAACAATGACCTTTAAGCAGATACATATTTGTAATATTGCATGATTTTAATATTTTTCTACATATTAAATGTTATTTTCTTTTTTATGAGTATGTACCAGCACAAATGAATGCTCTGGAATGGTTTTTAGGAAGGACTGGTTAGTTGTTTATTGGAGTTGAAAATGCATTTAACTAGAGGCAGGAGCTGGATTTCACGAATGTTTTAATCTGGTTGCTTTTATTTCCTTCAGGTTTAATGTTTTTCGATCGGTAACAGTAGCATGAGTTCTAACTCTAGCATCTTGGAAGCAGATCGGTAACTTTGGGTTAGGGTTTCCTCGATCTCATTTGAGTTTTCATTAGGCCTCCCTTATCTGCTTCACGGTGATCGAACGCACGCCATGGCGGCCATGTCGTGCTTTTGCTCACCGTGAAGCAGTCAGGGAGGCCTAATGACAAGTCCAACTTCACCCATCCTCTTCACCCCTCATCTTCAGAGTTGGAGAAATTCGTCTGCAACAATCCAAGCCACACACTCTTCTGTTACGTTTGCAACAACCAGGTTATAATTCTCAGTTTGTTTTCAGTTTATTTTCTGTTATGCTCAGTTTATTTTCTCATGTTCTTCACCTCTCTTCTTGCATTCAATTAGGTTCTTCACCTATCTACTTGCATCCAATCAGGTTCTTCACTGATACTTGCATTATCTAAAGAAAAAATCCTGATTTTTCATGTTCTTTTGTTCTATTTGTGCTAAAGATGGCTAATTTCAGGTTAAGGGTTGTTGGAGTTACTTTGTTTGTGTTGTTGTTGTGAGTTGGTTGATGGCCAGACATTTGCTTGCATGTTGAGAACATTTGATCATAGGCTTATGTTGTATAATGCCCATGATGGAAATTTCTTGATTTGGTTCAAGTTTGTTTCGTAGAAATGGGTATTGCTTGGTTTCAAGTATTGATTGCTGCTTACTATCTTTTTGAGTACTATCTTTTTAAGGGGAATATTTATTGCTATTTTGTTGTGATTCACATTCATTTATTTAAAAAGTTATATTTAGCCTAAAGTTATATTTATTGCTGAGTGGTTGCTGTCTAATATGGTGACATAAAACTAATATTCACCAAGGGTCACTTGAGTTGTGATGAAAATTGATGATGCTTTCCTAGAGTTTGGTTTGTGTAAGAAGGGTATGCTCATCCGCAATAACTATGCCCACAACCTAAGATGGATGTGGCTGAGTGGTTGTTTCAATAGGATTAACCTTAATTCAAGTATCAGATTCAAAGGGAGAACACCGAACATCGAGTAGGTAGACTGAAATTGTGTAAATCATATGGCTAAAATTGATTTGGTTGTAGATTAGTGAATTGAAAGACAATGTTGGTATTTAGGACCTATAATGCACTGATATATTTACAGGCAACATACTGCATGAGAACCCGATACAATTCTTTGGGATAAACTTAGTATGCTCATTGGACAAACCTTATTGGATAAAACATACAAATCTTATGCCAAAAGATATGTGGATGTTGCTTGATTTATATTGAACATGTTTCAGTTAATCTTAGTAATTTACCTTATTATGCAAACTTTGTATAAAGTGGGCCAGATATGCACACTTTTTATGCACTAATATTTTTTTTATGCACTGTTATTTTTTATGCACTGTTATGAATTGAATCTTTAAACTTTTGGGGTTTTGTCAATTTGCAACCCGAATGGAGATCTTAATATCAAACAAAAATTTTCCATTATGTTAGACATCAAATGATTATTTTTTTCTGCTTAAGAATTCTATTTATGTTCAAATGACTTTCTTCCGACAGTTTTTTATTCATTGATCTGAATAAGATTAGATATGAATATAAATTCGTTGACAAAATGTCTTACGTAATTTGTGGGTTGCTTGCAGTTTTTTTTAAAAATATATTTCAATTGGTGCATGAAATTTAAATAATTTAGTTTCGAGGGCCAAAGTTTTCTTCACGGTGTTTTGGAAATTTAAATAATTTATTATTTGTCGTGTGTTTTTAAGCGATGATGCTTGAACCATGCTGACCCAGGTGACGAGGCTGGATTAGGACATGGAAAAATTACCATAATGAGGATTTGGGTTTTATCATAATTGTTTTTATCCTCACAAAATCAATTAAAACTCGACAACCAAAATCCCTCCACATTTCTCCCATGAGATGGGCAATGCAAGTGGTCCCCTGGGACTTCCAAATTTTCTTGAAGGAGCATCGAAATCAAAGATTGCTACAGCAATACCAGCTTTGAGTTTTTCACCAGATGGAGGGGTATGCAAGCAACATTGATGTTTAATTTCATTGAGGTCAATGCTATTTTTTTTCTTAAAGCTATGACCCTATCTTCTTTTTTCTGCAAACCATGCACATCCTTTTACTTTTGAGATGGATTTGATATTGGAGAACCAATTACTGTATTTTATTTGGAATCTTATGTGGAAATTGGTTTTTGGAATCTGATGTGGAAATTGATTATGCAAGTTATACTTACATGAGCTATCATAGGTACATGAGCTAATTTACCACAGATATCATTTTTTGGGCCTGTATGCTTTATGACTTCATATACAATGAAATGATGAAGTCAGTTTATTTTGTTAATAGTCTAACAGATATTGAGTGTAGAATTGAATAATGATGCTTGAACAGCTTATGATTTAGCTTTAAGATCATGCAATTTCTTTTTTGAACTTGACCTTAAGACACCGCTTTCTTCATTTATATTTATTGTACTTATGTGTATCAAGTTAACAAATGTAAATTACAAGGAGATACTCTGTAGATGTGATTCCCTCTAAAGTTTAAACCTCTATGCTCTTTCCAGGTTAGTAATTAAATTTCCAGGTTAGTAATTGTAAAAATGTGATTGTGTTATGTATTTTATGAATAGTTAAGTTAAAACATTGCATTATGTGGTATTTTTATGAACATTAAAATACCATAACACTCATCATTTAACAATATTTATTCTTTTCTAGCAGTTTCACAGATAGAGCATATGAAAAATATTTCCTGCTTAGCACATATGAGACTTCTAGACCTTTGTGGTGCCCATGCATTTTACCTGTTAGTGCCTTTCATCTTTCATAAGTTTTACACTCTTTCTTAATTCTAAAGTAGCCAATTTGTCTTTTAGAACCTTTATGATAATGGCTTGACATGTATAGACGGATGCAAGAACTTGGTGTCATTAAATTTGACATGGTAACTCAGGGTTTAGATGGCTTTTATTGATTAGAAACCAAATCATCAAATCAATGTTTAAATTCATACAGTAATGCCATTCATCTTATATATGTGCCAATTTGATAATTGGTTGCTTTTGCATCAACTTCACTCCTCGGGCTATGGGGTTGCCTGTCAATTTTTTTCAGGAACTGTGTTGAACTTGCCATGCGTTTGATCAACAGACATAATTTGTCTCCATCTGGTTGAGGTAGTTGGTTATGCCAACGTGGCTATCTTTTTTTAAATTTCTCATCCTTTTGAAAGCAGAAGTCGGTAATGAGAATGTCCGGAAGGATGACGGGGCTAATTGCACTATTTGATGTCGACGCTCTATTTGATGTCGAATCTCTAGATCGGTGCCTTTTCGTCACGAATTCTCATCAAAAAAGGTGAAAAATATCAACTTCTTTAATCATGGAAATTTTGTATTGTTGATAAGGTGTTTAATTTATTAACTTGCTGCTTGATTTGATTATAACTTATCAATGAATTGGTCGATTTTATCGTGATTGAAAGCAGATGTTGGTGAGAAGAATGGCCGGAAGGATGTTGGGACTGATCGCTCTATTCGATGTCGACGGGACCCTCACGGTTCAAAGAATTGTAATGAAAATTTACCATTTTATGTCTGTTTTTATTTATTAAATTTTTAAATAAATTTTTTCTTAGTCGATAATAGTTGGATCCATTTTAAATCTTTCAAAATTGAATAGGACTGTAAAAATCGATAATTATTCGACTGACCGTAAAAATTAATCCATTTTTGTTTATTTTAACACATTTTTCATAAATTTGGTGCTTTATTCATAACAAATTCAAAAATAACATATAAGCATTGTTTTAGTGGCTCTTTTGATGGTTGGATTGAAGATCTAATTGGTTGCTTTTACAATTATGTTGGGACTTGATCATTAGATTGAATAGTGAAATGAATTTTTTGTGACACATTTTACTGGCAAAGATGGCCAAAAGGCCAGAACTACATGTCAGTGATTTTGTATGTCAGTAATTTTACATATATGTGTGAGCATCTAAGTGAAATTATTCCTTTCTGTCAAAATTATGAAAACTACCGGGAGCATCTAATTTGCATATATGTGTATCAAAATTACGGACAATAATATGTCAGTCGGATTGAATAGGGGGTGAACCACAACAATCTAAAAACTACGGATAACATTGTATGTCAGTCATATATGTAAATTACTGAGAAAATTACATGTAGTCAAAATGTATGTCAAAATGCTTTCACATTGTATGTCAAAATGTATGTTCTCAGATTGATGTGGGTAAATGTATGTCAGTCCAAATGTATGCCGGTAAATGTATGTCAGTCCAAATGCTCACAACATTGTATGTAAAATTACTGACAACATTGTATGTCAGTCATAATTACCGACAACATTACATATTGATGCTTACACATATATGTAAAATTACTGACATTATGTCAAAATAACATATTGTTGTCAAAATTTTGAGATTGGTGTCAGTCGGATTGAACAATATGTCAAAATTACATATATATGTCTAAATTACATGTCAAAATTACCGGGATCATCTAACTATATGCTATTATACATATATGTGTTGAGATTGTTGCCAATAATATGGCAGTAATTTTGTATGTCAGCATGTCAGTAATTTTGAGATTGTTGTGAGCTTCGCCAACTGATGATTCCATTTGATAGTTGTCGTTGCGAGGCTTTTGCACGATACGCTTGACGATTCATTCATGGATTATGATTACATTCATAGAAGGTTTGGAGATGTACTTACTGATTTCTATTATGTTCTTAATTATTGTGTGTGGTTGTATGATAGTGGATTCGATTTGGTACAAGGATCAGAATCTCATGGTAAGTACTTACATGTTTGTTGAAATGATAATATTGTTATTTTAATGTTAATATTGTTATTGCTCATTACATGTTTGTTGAAATGCACAGACGGGGGCAGAGGCGATGAAGAGACCGGGTTGAAAATATTGTAATTTCCCAAAACTTATCTGCATAGATCATCTAAGTTTTCCCATAACTGATTACTTTGCTCAGTAGGAAGGGAGTTATGATTCCCATAAATATTGTAATTTCCATGTTTGTTCCTCATGGCTCGGGTTGAAAATTCAACGGTTTTAATGTAATTGTATTTGTTCCATCCATAAATCACTTAGCAAAAAAGCTTAGTGTTCACTAATCTTTGGTGTTTTTGATTATTAGAATATAAAATTCAATTTAAACTGCACTTACCTTCAATTTGATCTTTAGTGCATGCATTTTTAATCTTTAGTGCATGTATCTGGGGGCGGGAGTCTTCAATTTAATCTGATAAGTGCGGTGGGTGATCTTTCTAGCAAAGAATGTACTTATCAAGTTAATGTTAATCTATCAATTTATCATTAGGTCTATAAATTGAAATCAATATACTACTTACTATTTACATAAGGAAAATTGCAAAGCATCAGATGCTTTTAGTATCTTCTACATGAAAAAAACAGTCAAATTGCCTTGAAATTATGCAAGTTTTGTGGAGTCTTCAACCAATGGCCGTGACTTGGTCCTTAATAGTTTACTCATAACTTAAGGTGGCAAGCTGCTTTGGGATTGAATTTCAAAATTAATGCAGTGATGTAAAAGTTTTAGGGATGTATTCAATTGTTAATTTCAATCCCATAACTTGATCATGTAAGCCGAGCAAGGTTCCCGAGAGAGAGAGTTGCAATACAAATTTGACATGCTAATTTACCATATTGTATTCTCCCCGATTCTGCATTTTTTTGTTTAATGCAGTTGCTATTTATATTTGACATGCTATTTTCTTTGTATATATAAGATTGACAGAGCATGTGATCAGGAACCTGATGTGGATTTCAGAATGCATGGCTCAAAATCATATTTTGAAGTGATTCCTGATGTAAGTTACATTTTGAGGTAAATTTGACTTTTTCTGTATTATATCCAGTTTTCATAAGAGCAAGGATATGCATCTCCAGTTTATAAATTGCATATCAATCATTGGCAAATCCAATTTTTAAAGGAGCAGGATTTCGTTTACATTTTCAAATTTTTTTTGTTCAGGATTTATTTGTGTACCATATACATTTTTTCTATGAGCAAGGATATGCATATCCAGTTTGTGTATCATGTCTCAAATTGGTATTTCCAGTTGTTAGCAGGATTTCTATTACCTTATCAATTTTTAATCCAAGATTGGATACCTTTTGGACATATGCATGTTGTCTCACACTGCTGCACTTGCTCGTGGCATTCATTGACTTGGAAATTCCTATGTTTGCAATAATTCCTATGTTGTGTATATCAAGATAAACTTATAAGCTATCTGTTTGTACACAGTCGCTATCTGTTGTGAGGAAAGCGAAGGGACTGTGATCTGCGAGGACAAGACCACAGGTTACTTAATTTTCTTCATACCGATCATTATGTAGAATGGGTTTTGAAAAAATTTATGTTTTTATACCCAGTTTTTTTGGAAACACCCAGTTTTTTGATTTAGGTAAAGAATTGATTTGGAGTTTATGCGTGTATGAACTTTGAAAACTCCAAATCTGGGTATCTCCTCAGGGATCTTCACCACTACAAATCCATTTTTTGAAAACACCCAGTTTTTTTATTTAGGAAAAGAACTGGGTAGAAAAATCTTCTTATAAGAAATTTATGTTTTGATTTGTCTTGGTGTCGATGTTCAGAAAATGCTTGAACTCTTATTGTAAAATCGTCTGGATGCAATGTCTTGGTGTCGAAGAAACTGTTGTGCTAAAATAATTTAATGACACCCACTTTGAAAACACCCACTTTGAAATCCACATGCTTGAATCTTCTTTTTTGAAAACACCCAGTTTGCTTGAATCTTCTTTTTTGAAAACACCCAGTTTGAAATAATTTAATGACATTTTCATTATGAAAACACCCAGTTTATTCATTAGGAAATGTCTTGGTGTCGAAGAAACTTAAAAATGACTTTTAAGTTGGTCAACATCATCTGGATATGTTCTGTTGAAGTTTTTTGTTTAATGTATGGTTCATTATGAATACTAAAAGGATACATCAGCATGATGTGTAATTTATTTTGTAATTGCCTATTACTATATGATCCTAATGGTTCGTTCATCTTTCCGCTAGATTCCTCCTGAGAAGACTCTAATTACACCTGTCCATTGCAAGTCTTTTTGGAGGCAATTCAGTTCCGAAACTGAGTACACTGTTACTCAGGCCCTTTCTGCATAGGCACCGCCCCTAATCTTTTCTTTCATTGCATACTTCATTGTTTCTCAGCAAATAACCTATCTACCCCAAGCCCAAGAAAGTCTATAAAGAACTCCCAGGCTTTTTTTATTGCCAATATTTAGCATTCATAAATAATAATAAGGTGTCATATGACATACGAGATCTCTCTCTAAATATATGATTATGTGACACATTATCATTCATAAAAGTTATGAGAGACGAAAACCAAATACGGCACATGTGGCCCCCTGAAATATGTGGATGAGAATGTGACACTCATAGTATATGAGAAGGATCATCTGATACCCCATTATTCTCAAATATTCATACATTTGTGACTACGTATCTTTAGATTATTTTTATGTAACGGAACTTTTATCTTCCAGGAAGCAAACAAGCGGAATAACAATTGGTTACCCCCTCCATGGGCGATCGCTGCCATTCTGGTCTTGGGATTCAACGAATTCATGACTCTTCTCAGGTACCCTATTTTGAGGCATCGAAATGTATGGCAAATGGCAGGGGTTTCTGGCATCTTGACACACCTCAACGATCTTATTGTCTTGCAGGAATCCTCTCTGGCTCGGTTTTATTTTTATCACCTATCTCCTGGCAAAAGCTCTCTGGGTCCCATAAGTACCAAATATGCCATCGAGATTTGAAGCTGGAGAACACGTTACTGGATGGGAGCCCAGCGTCGAGACTCAAAATTTGCGATTTCAGATACTCCAAGGTCTCCAATATTAATCCCTCTCTTTATTCAATAATTCAGCTTACTTTGATCTCAAAACCTTATTAGGAAATTTATGTTAAAAACAAACAGAAATTTGAACCATTGCTTAATATATCAGATATGTGTAGCGGTGTGAGGATTTTTAGGAGAAAATGCAATCATAATTGTGGAGAAAATGATATTATTCCCTCTTTTTTGGAGATTATTACTATTCGGTGCTGAGAAAAAGGTGTAATCTGCTATATGTATGGCTTTTTTCATGTAAAATCTTCTTTTTGGTTAGAGTATATGGAGAGAAACAGTAACTTTTGAGGGGGAATAAAATGCTATATACATTGAGATGGTACCTCAAGTTTTTAGACAGAACAAGGAGAAAGAACAAGGAAACAAAAAGAGTATATATGAACTATAAATTTCTATAGCATAACAAAGAGTTGTGATATTAAAAGAAATTGTTTCAATTTGATGAGATATTGATCATCTAAACTTTAGGATCTTACATTCAAAGCAAAGTCTATAAATTCAAACATTGTCAAGAAGTATTAAAAACTAAAATTAATAGAAAACAACTATAAAGTCATAATATATTGTTTGATCCTTTGCCAACCAGGCTGAGGATTTTTTGCACATTATCCTACCATAAATATCCCTTTGCAGATATCTCAAAAAATCAACTTAATCACAATCTCAAAATTGGAAAATCAAGAGAACTACATATCCAAATTTGTACGGGTAATAACAATCAAAAAATACGGGGCAACAATAAGAAAGAAAGAAGAAAAGGAAAGTCTGCCTTCAGTTTTGTGGATGAGTTTCTTCACATTAAGCCTGCAACCATATCATACGGCTCCGATGCCCCTATGTACATCTCCGACGTCCTCGAGTACCTCGCCGCTGAGGTATGTTTAACAAATCCAACCTTTTTCAATCAAAATTTTATCTTTTCATCGATTGTTGGGTTATGTGCTTTTCTTGAACGGGGTCTGAATCAAAATTTGAATTTGTTGTGTTTCATATATTAGGTTTTGAAGTTGGCTAGAAATACGATAAGTGACAACAAGAAGACAAGGATTATCTCGAGACACATTCAACTGGTGGTGAGGAATGAGGAGGTCGTAAAGTTACTGTTTGGGGTCATGATATCTAATAGCAGAGTGCTATCAAACATTCATCAGGTGCTGCTACCCAAAAATCATAGGAAGGGGAATGCTGGTGATATTGGATCGGCGTCTCAACAGTTTTAAAGATCCATATTTTTTATAAAAAAATTTTGTATTGATGTTCTCTTCATTCTGTGTTTTTTTGGAATGTAAATATTAGTTATGTTGTGGTAGATGATGACATTATATGAGCTTGGATCGCGGTTTCAGGAGTTTTAAGTATCCAACTTTTTTACTAAAAAAATTTTGTATTGCTTTTCTCTTCATTCTAGGGTTTTTGGGATGTAAATAGTAGCTATGATATGGATGATGATGATATGATAAGAAATGACCGAGTAAAACGAGTTGGGTGTTCTAATTTCTCGGGGAATTTGTTGTTTTATATGGGTAATTTTTTTGGTGTTGATGATCATACATTGTCCAGTAGAATTACAACAACTACCAGGCAGCAAAGCAAAATTACAACTACCAGGCAAGTGTTATTGATCATACATTGTTCAGTAGAGGACTTTACAACAGATAAAATTCATACATACAGTAGAACAATAAATATGGGATATGCTCTTTTTCAGCATATTTGAAAATGTTATCTATGCATATTGCTCAGGTGTGGGCAGTCTTGGTGTCGGTATTGCAAAAAGCAGCTTGGCTTTATTCAGAACGACTCCAAACTATGCAATCAAGATGCTCCTGATCAGCTGGCAGTTTCCAATCAGAAGAATGTAGCGGCAAAGCAAGCATGTATTTTGCCGTCCTCTTGGCCATTGACATTTCGATACATTCTGACATTCTCGGCCATTGAAATTCTGAAGCAAGCATATTCTGCATAATTTCAGTCGTGGCCCATTCCATTGTGGTGGATGTAGTATATATCCATTACGCCTGCAAGAATAACTGAAAATAATTTCAGCCCGTGGCACATTCCAAAATTTGAAATTCTAAATTAATTCATATGAGGATTGTAAAGTCTCAATTAACTGTCAAAATTAAAGTTTAAAAAATTGACTCATGATACTGACACCAACAATCAGTTTTGATACTATAAACAACAGCTTAAATTAAGACCAAAAGCAAGATTTTGAATCTTGCTGTAATCACATAATTAAGGATGCGCTTACTGAAAATTATGAATTGAACATTACTTTTGTCATGTCTTGCATGCACTTTTATACTGATTCTACAAGAAAATATTGGAATGGTGCTTATATATCAGAAAATTTTAAACTCTTTTTCCCTAGCAACCCTGCACTGCTACATATAACTGAATTTGTTTAGCATGTTGCACATAATTGCTTATCACATGTTTGTAACTATAATAGCAAATGTGTATGAACAATATTTCTGGCCACCAGTGCACCCAAATCATGTAATCCCAACTTAGACTTGCTTGAACTGAATTTAAAATTAAAACACTTTAGCCAACTTTGATTATATTTTTTTGAAAACAAATTGATTTAAAAATATTTGAAGAATTTCGAAATTTTTTGAAAGCAAACAAAATAAATATAAAAAACATGAGCATGTGAAAATTTTGGCGCGAGCTAAATCTGGATGGAACTTTTGTCGAGACTAAATCTGGATGGAATTAATTTTTTGGTTGAATTAAAATTTTTGAGGGGAACTAAATTCTCTGGGTAACTAAATTTTGGGGGAACTAAAATTTTTGGAAAGTGAAAATTTAGCTGGAAACCCCCGAAAATTTTGGAGTGAAACTAAATCTGGAGGGTTCTAAATTTTGGGAGGAATTAAAATTTTTGGGAGGAACTAAATTCTCTTGGATGAGCTAAATTTTAGGGGGAACTAAATTATTTGGAAAATTTTTGAGGAACTAAATTTTGGGAAACTAAAATTTTTAGGTGAACCAAATACAATTAGGGGATCCAAGATTTTGAGGGGGGATATTTGAATCCTATGTAATTGTTATATCATGATGTTAAATTGAACCTGAATGCTTTTGTGTGAAATATGAATATGAATATGAATATCAAATAACAGGATATGATCTTGAACTCATTGGGTTCCAAATTGATTTCAAATTTGAATCATGATGCGATTGTTATATCCTGATGTTAAATTGAACCTGCATGTTTTGTGTGAAATATGAATATGTGATGTTTTTGTGAAATACATATAGGGAAAACTCAGGATATGTGATTATATGTTCAATTTCCCTGATGTATGTGTGAACTACATATAGGGAAATTAGATATAGGGAAAACTCAGGATACACAAAACCATTTCTCATTTTGAATCCTGATCCTTATGTATCATCATTTTGAATAGTCGAGGGGTGTTATGAGGGCCCTCCACGCAAAGAAACATCCATCATCATCATCATTTTGAATCCTGATGTTAAATTTCCATGATGTTGGAGGGAATTGTTCAATTTCCCTGATGTATCATCAGATTTCTAATTTCTCTATATGTATTTCACACATAATTTCCCTATATGTATTTCTAAATTCATTTTTCACACATATAACAAGATTCAAATATATGCAGGTTGAATTTAACTCAGATTGAATCTATTATTTCTAGGTTCAATTTATCTATCTATTGATATTCATATTAAAATTACGTAACAAAGCATTGGGCATAAAAACTGCTCTTAGGTAAAATAATTTACACCACTTTGCTTTTCCTGCCTTGACTAACATGCTAGCAACATGTGTTAACACATAATAAGCTCAATATAAGCAGCGGGAGATCTTATGGAATATTTTTGCTTTGCCAACAACATGTATATCTGTTGCATTCATGCATCATGCACTACTCTTAACTCCTTGCTCGATGCCAGGAAATGCGAAGACAGAATACATAGAACTAAAAAAATTCAGTGAACTGAAATTTTACATTTTGTGGGAATTAAATTATGGGGAATTACATTTTGGGGAGGAGCTAAACTTTTCGGGGTAATTAAAACATAAAATATGGGTGGAAATAAATTTTTGGGGAAACTAAAATCTAAAATTTTAAGGGGAACTAAATCTGGAGGTAATCAAATTTTTGGATGGAACTTTTAAGGAAACTAAATTTTGGAAACTAAATTTTGGGAACTAAATTCTCTTTGGAGTGCACTAAATTCTCTTTGGAAACTAAATTTTGGAAGAAACTAATATTTTTGAAAAGTGAAAATTTAGCTGGAAAAACTCTAAAATTTTGGAGCGGAACTAAATTTGGAGTGCACTAAATTTTGGGAGAAACTAAGATTTTTTGGGGAACAAAATTCCTTGAGATGAGCTAAATTTTCGGAGATTTTGAGGGGGGAATTTCTAAAATGAATTATGTCCACATTTTCAGGGGAACTAAGATTTTGAGGGGGGGAATTTCTAAAATGAATCGTGCCCACATTTTCGGGGGAACTAAGATTTTGAGGGGGAAATATCTAAATTGAACCGTGCCCTACGGGCACGGGTACGTGACTAGTATATATATATAGGGCAATCTTCGGGTGCGAAAAATCCCGTGCGAAAGCCGTGCGAAATCTTTTTTTTTTTGAAATTTTGTTTTTCAAAAATTCTTTTTTTGATGTTTAATCCATACAATTATATACCCCAGGGAAAATAATGGGTGAACCCGTTGGGCATTAGAGCACACATCCACCCGTTACAAATTTAACGGTCTCAAAATGTGCGAATTTGATGAAATGGCTTGATTGAAGGCCAAATGACATTATTTCTCAACTATTATTTTTTGAGGGGGGTATAACAACATATAATGAGGGTAGAAAAAAGAATTTTTGAAAAAAAAATTTCAAAAAAAAGATAAAAACATTTTCACACGGTGCAAAATGTTCTCATTTGAAAATTTTCATATATATATATAGTCATCACCTGTGCCCATAGGGCACGGTTTTTTTAATGGCTGAGTTTTTTCCCCCCACATATTTCAAGTTCCCCCAAATTTCAAGTTTTCCCACAAAATTTTAAGTTTCCCCCCAAATTTAAGTTTTTTCCCAAAATTTAAGTCCCCCAAAATTGTCATTGCCACCTAGAACAAACTTGCTACGTAGGACAAAGCTTTGTCCTAGTAAGATAAGATTCAAAATCTTCAAAGGACTGGAAAAAAATGGTCGGAAGGGGGGAGAATAAAAAATGCGGGTGGGTGTGTGGGGAGGGTCCATGGGCAAAAATGCAAAAACCAGGGTTGTATGTGCAAATTTCCACCTCCTCTTTTATCCCTCAAAATCTCACCTCTTATATTTTCTCTTATCCAATTTCCCTCTTTTATAATCCAAATTCTGTTATCCAATTTCTCATGTCCAAATTCTCTTATCCAATTTCTCTTGATAACATCCCTCTTTTATATAATAGATAGATATCCAAATTCTCTTATCCAATTGCTCATGTCCAAATTCTGTTATCCAATTTCTCTTGATAACATCCCTCTATTATATCATAGATATCCAAATTCTCTTATCCAATTTCTTATGTCCAAATTCTCTTATCCAATTTCTCTTGATAACATCCCTCTTTTATATAATAGATATCCAAATTATCTTATCCAATTTCTCATGTCCAAATTCTCTTATCCAAATTCTCTTGATAACATCCCTCTTTTATATAATATATATATATATATATATATATATATATATATATATATATATATATATATATATATATATATATGGAAAATTTTCAAATAAGAACATTTCGCACGGTGCGAAAATGTTTTTATCTTTTTTTTGAAATTTTTTTTCAAAAATTCTTTTTTCACCCTCATTATATGTTGTTATACCCCCCCTCAAAAAATAATGGTTGAGAAATAATGTCATTTGGTCTTCGATCAAGGCATTTCATCAAATTCGCACGTTTTGAGACCGTTAAATTTGTAACGGGTGGATGGGTGCTCTAATCCCCAACGGGTTCACCGATTATTTTCCCTGGGGGTACATAATTGTATGGATTAAACATCAAAAAAAATTTTTGAAAAAAAATTTCAAAAAAATAAAAAAATGTTTTCGCACGGGTTCTTTCGCACCCGAAGATCACTGTATTTATATATATCTATGTATATATATATGTGTATATATATATATATATATATATATATATATATGTATGTATGTATGTATATATATACTAGCAAATAACCCGTGCATACCTGCACGTGGACTGCAAAAAAATGGTTGGGAAGGGGGAAGAATAAAAAGTGTGCGTGTGTGTGGGGAGGGTTCAGGGGGAAAAATGTAAAACCCGGGATTGTATGTGCAAAATTCCCAACATCTTCTCTTATCTCTAAAAATCTCATCACAAAATTCCACACCTCTTCTCTTATCTCTCAAAATCTCATCACTTATCCAATTTCTCTTGTCCAAATTCTCTTATCCAATTTCTCTTGTCCAATTTCTCTTATCCAATTTCTCTTGATAACATCCCTATTCTAGAATAGATATGTATGTATGTATGTTTATGTATGTATGTATATGTATATATATGTATGTATACTATTGTACAAATTCTCTTATCAAATTTCTCTTGTCCAATTTCTCTTATCCAATTTATCTTGATACCATCCCTATTTTATAGAATAGATGTATGTATATGTATGTATATATATGTATATATGTATGTATGTATATGTGTATGTATGAGGAGGGATACGACAAAAAAAATGACGGCGGCTGGCGATATTAGGGATGACGGCGACTCAGGAGATCCACATGGAGGAGGCGCTGATGGCCATATCTCGCTGCGTCCATTGTCTCTTAAGGGTGATCTTGAGCGTGGAGGCAGCTCTCAATGGATGGGAAGATCTAGATCTTCTCGCGAAGCCAGCAGATATCGTTTCCCCTCAAGCGCGAGATCTGATATACGAGGTAAGCCCGGCGATTCCCAAGCTGATAGGGGATGGACGGAGGTCCGGCGGAGAAAGGGCCAGACTGGAGGAGCTATGGTTAACCGGCGTTGGGGTGATCCTCTTGACCGGCGTTGGGTTGATCGAACTGTAGGTTTCCGGTCTCGGGGGAACGGACGTCTCCGGGGGAGAAACGGAGTTACCATGGAAAAGCCAAGCGTTGCTATTCCTCGGCCTGTGGGTGTTGCACAGAAGGTGTTCGATGTTTTACCTGAGAGACCGAAGTTTAAATTCAATTCAAATCCTGATGCTACCAAACTATCTTGGTCCGATGTTTGTGCGAATCAGAGAACCTACGGTTCAGCACTTGGAATGACACATGTACCTCCTCTATCCCGAGAAGATGGGTCTGTGTTTGCTAGATTCCCTTCTGATGTAGTTCTAAAAGGAGCTGAAAAATGGAAGAACACTCTGGTGGGGTACGTTGTGGGCGATATTCCATTCTACAACCATATGGTTGCGTGGATGGAGCGATTGTGGAAGTCGAGGAAGAAGGTGCAGGTCTACACTAAGGAGAACAGGTTCTTTTACTTCCGGTTTGAATCCCAGGAGGAGTGTGACATGGTCTTGGCAGGGGGGCCCTGGCTATTTGAGGGATGGCTTGTTGTTCTCAAGCGATGGTCCCGTCACATGAGACATGATCGTGACATCTTAACTTCTATTCCTGTTTGGGTCCAGCTCCATGGGGTCCCACTCTTCATGTGGAATCTTGAGGGGCTAAATATCATAGCCTCTGTCATCGGGAAGCCCATGAGTCTAGACCGTGCCACTGCTCATCTGGAAAGAATATCTTATGCCCATTGCTTGATAGAAGTTGATGCCTCTACTCCTCTACTGTCCTCCTTCGATGTTGAGATGGAGGATGGCTCTATTATTATTATTTCCACCAAATTTGAAGGATCCCCGCCACGTTGTAGCAAGTGCGTCTGTTTTGGTCATACTGATGAGCAATGCCCTGTTAGCATTAAGCTCCCTTCAATCCAATTGGTTAATGGTGAACAGGAGCAATATTCGGGGTCCACTCCAATTCAGGGAGAGATGGAAGGGGGGAATAATACTGGCTCTGCAAACCATGATTCAAATGATGTGGGGTCCGACCATCTTATACCCACTCAACAACCGGAGCTGTCTAACCATTTGGCGCTGGAGCCTCCCAATCAAATGCTGCCTGAGCCTCCCAATCATCAACTGGAGCTTCCCAATCAACAACCGGAGATGACCTCCGACCACATTTCGGAGTTGCCCAACATTATGCCTTTTGCACCTCCTGTGCTAATGCCGCATACTCTGCCCAAACCCCCGCCGCCTGAGCAAATCCCTGTGCTGACCAAACAATCCACCCCGGTGCTTCCCCAGTTTCTAGAGATGGCTGTTAAGACATCATTGCCTGGGGATTCCGTCGTGCCCTCTCTCCTGGCCGAAGCCCAGCAACCGGAGGATGATGCTGCGAATTCAAATCATGACGGACATACCTCACTGCCTCCTCTAGCCAATTCTCCAGGTAAAATCACAGCTCCCCTTGTTAGCTCTTCACTGCCGGCTAATCATCATGGTTGGTTGCCTTCTTTGCTTGATGATGCATTAGTGGAGGAGTTTGATAAAGTGCCTCAATGTATTGCTACTGATAATCCCGAATGGGATAAAGAAGTGGAAGAACAGGTGCAACATAAGCTAGATATTAAAAATGGCAAGAAAAAGGTTGTCCAAAGTGCTTCAGGAGCCAACAGGAGAAGCACAAGATCTCATGCCACTTGATTGGGGCAGAGTACCATCATTCACTTACTGACCAATGACTTTCCTTTTCTGGAATATTAGAGGACTTAATAACCTCGTTCATCGTCGAGATTTGAGAAATAGAATCAATTCAATAAAGCCTTCGGCCATCATACTATTGGAGACAAAGCTCAAATGTCCCTCAGATCATAAAAAGTCGGGCGTTCCATCAGACTGGCTCTCTATTGACAATTCTTCCATGGCCCCTGGAGGACGTATTGTGATGTGGTTTAATCCTAAAATCTGGAAGTTTGTTTCTTTGTCCTGCTCTAATCAACACATCACGGTCCGATGCACTAATTCAGGCGGTTTCTCGTGTGTTATTACTGGTGTTTATGCCCGCAACACCATTTCTGAGAGGAAGGATTTGTGGAAATGCTTGGAATGCGATCTTGGATTGATTGGTAACTCGGCATGGTTGGTTGGTGGGGATTTTAACAGCGTGCTTTATACTTCTGACAAGCTTGGGGGAAGGAGGTTAGAGGAGGCTATGGTCAAAGACTTTTCTCAGTGTATCACAAGGTGTTCGCTACAGGAGCTCAAAAGCACAAGTAACAAGCTTAGCTGGTGCAACCATCGTGTGGGTAAGGATCGTATAAATGCTCAACTAGATCGGGTCTTCTGCAATTCCTCTTGGATTACCTCCCTGTCTGATTCTTTTACGGATTATCTTGATCCTAGTACCAGTGATCATTCCCCCATGGTAGTCAATCTTCATACCACACCTTCGCATGATCCAAAGCCATTCAAATTTTTCAACTATTGGATCAAGTGCCCTGGGTTTCAGGATATTATTGCTAAGGGTTGGAGCGAAAATTTTCAGGGAACACCTATGTTCCGACTCACTCAAAAACTAAAACACCTGAAACCGCTTCTCCGCAATTGGGCAGGTGCGTATCATGCTGAGAAAATGGTTAGTAAATGCCGGCTGAGGTTGGAGGAAATCCGAAACAATCCTTGCATCAACTCTGATGCATCTTTGCAGCATGAAGAACAGCAGATATTTAAGGAATTTATGGAGGCTTTGAGACTGGAAGAAGAGATGTATAGACAGAAGAGTCGTCAGGACTGGCTGAAATTGGGCGACAGGAATACCAAATTCTTCTACACTGCTATGAGTTCGAGGATCAGTTGTAATTCCCTTAATCATCTAGTTGATGTCTCTGGTCACCAAAACAGAGATCTGCATGTTCTGAAAAGAGAGGCCCCTATTTTCTTTGAGAAGCTTTATACACAGAATGACTATCTGAGTAACTTCCCCAAGCTGGTGCCAAAACGTATCTTAACTATGGAGTCGACCTCGTGGCTTGGTCGTAGGGTCTCAAATGAAGAGGTCAAACGGGCGGTTTTCGATATTGGACCCGATAAGGCCCCTGGACCTGATGGCTACAACGGTCTTTTCTTCCAACATAACTGGGGTATTATTGGAGATGAGGTAACTATGGCTGTTAAATCTTTCTTTCAATCTGGATCGCTTCTTAAAAGCATCAATCATACTTTTTTAACCCTTGTTCCCAAGAATTCTAATGCCTCCTCTCTCAGTGATTATCGTCCCATAGCCTGCTACAATGTTCTATACAAGATCATTAGCAAAATTATGTGCAACAGGTTAAAAGTTGTGATTCATGACTTGATCTCCTCAAACCAATCAGCTTTTCTTAAAGGAAGGCTACTCTCTGATTCCACCCTTTTTAGCCCACAAACAAATAAGAGATTTCAGCAATCAGATGGGAAGTAGAGCTTGCCTGAAATTGGATCTTCGGAAGGCTTTTGATAGTGTAAACATGGATTTTATATTGTTTTTCTTGCACCAGCTTGGCTTCCCTATTATCTTCATTGAATGGATTAGAGAGTGCATTACTTCGCCTACTTTCTCTATACTAATAAATGGCGCTCCAGTGAGATTTTTCAAGGGTAATAGAGGTATTCGTCAAGGGGATCCGCTCTCCCCCTATTTATTTGTGATTGCTATGGAAGCGTTCTCCGTCCTGATGGCCAAATATATTAACATGGGCAAAATCCAACCAATGCGGCGGGGTAACACCATCTCTCATCTTTTATTTGCAGACGATCTCCTTCTATTCTGCAGGGCCAACAAACACTCTTTTATGGGTCTGAAAAATTTGCTTGAGGAGTTCTCTACTTTAACTGGGCTCCAGGTAAATTGGGAGAAGAGTGCGGGGATATTTAGCAAGGGGGCCAAAAACAAGCACACCTTATCCGAATTGCTGGGAATAAGGATTTCTACAACCATTACCACCTACTTGGGCCTGCCTCTCTCATCGAAATACCCCAAAACTGCCAATTATGGCAAATTGGTAGACAAATGCAAGAAGATGATGATGGGCTGGAGTTCCTCTCTTTTATCTATCTCTGGGCGGATTGAGCTAGTTAGATCTGTCATTTATGGTATTGTTCTATTCTGGATGCAAGCTTTCAATGTTCCTATCAATATTCTGAAGATAATCTCCTCAGCATGTAGGCGTTTCATCTTGGGCTTGTCTATGGCATGGTCTTGGAAGGATATGTGTAAATCCAAGTCCGAAGGCGGGTTGGGCTAAGATTGTTAGAGGAGTTAAATGAGGCGGCAGGTCTAAAGCTTCTCTGGAGATACTTGTCATCTGGATCCCTTTGGGCGAAGCATATGGTGGGTAAATATGGTAATTCCGAATGCTTCTTCACGGCAAATTGTTTGCCCCATCACTCGGGCACCTGGAAGCGTCTGTTGCAGAGCAGACCGAAGTCACTTGGCCTTATCAAACGGAAAATTAGAGATGGGAGCACTACCTCTTTCTGGAATGATCATTGGTTAGAGTGTGGCCCGCTATCATATACTCTACAAATCCCGTCGGGCGCTACGAACTGCTGCGTGCGTGACTACTGGACTGGCACGGGTTGGAAGGAGGAGCCAGCCATAGCTCCTATAAAACACTTGCTTCAGAAAATTAAGGTTGGTTCGGGTGCTGATGAATGGGAATGGGTCCCTGGAGGCGGGTTCTCTTTCAAGAAAGCTTGGGATGGAATCCGGAATAAAGGTGTGTACTTCCCCTATCACAAGCTTATTTGGTATAGTAATCATATTCCAAAAATGTCGCACACTCTACTCTATTCATTTCGGGGTAAGTTGCTCACGCGTGATTTGATTTCGAGATGGGGGGTTTAATATCCATCCACATTGCGTGCTGCGCGGGGAAGATATGGAGGAAACAATAGACCACCTTTTCTTCACCTGTAATTTTTCCAACTACATACTCCGCAGGGCTTTTCTTAAGTTGGGTATTACCTCTATCATCACGCCTACCCTTACTGAGATTGGGAAACACTACATATCGCACTACGGCGGTAAGAGTGCCTTGTGTCTACTTGCAAAAACTACCCTATCTGCTATGGTTTGGCACATCTGGAAGGAGAGGAATAACAGAATTTTTGAGGGGGTTTCCAAAGAGAAGACCATTCTTTTTGAATCAATTGCTGCTGATATCAGGATTGCATTACATGACCAAGACCCCTCTTCAGAGGAGGAGACTATTGCTTACAGGAACTGGGAGTTCAGAGACATGGGATAGCTTTTTGTTGTCGTTTTGCCTATGTATAGTATTGCTTCCTCTTGGTTTTGCTCCAATTGGGTCTTGTATTTGATGGTGGTGAGTGACGGCGCTTGTGCCCTCTCCTCTCCCCATTGGATTCACTTCCTTTTTTGGAGCCATTTGTTGTATTTGTACATATCTCAATAAAATTAAGCTTACCTTTCAAAAAAAAATATGTGTATGTGTGGTGCCCTGTGAAGCTACTGCACACGTACTAGATGGGGGGTGAATAGTACTTTAAAATAATTAAGAACGTTATTCCTAACTATTGTGCAAAACACAAACGACAATGCGGAATAAACAACAATCGACAAGAATTAACAAACGCAAACAAAACATGTAACGGGTTCGGATCCACCCAAGTCTCCCCGACTTGTTCCCGGTGATCCTACGTCCCAAACACCCGGATCCCCTCCGGATACTTGAGTTAGAAACCACTAACCCAAGATTTAGCACTATGAAATTCTTGTGAAAAACCTTCAGAAGACCAAATCATACACAATATAAATGTGACTCCCACAACCCGGGATCACACACACTCTCACAACCGAGAGACACAATTGCAATACCAATTGAAATGAAATAAAGAAACACTTACCACAAAATCCTATGCCTTGAGTAAATCTTACCAAATTAGGGCTAAGATGGATTGTTGTGGAAGAAGATGTCACCAAACCCTAGCTCCAAGAAGTTGACCAGCAATGGAAGCCTAGGGTGGAGTTGGTGACCTTGGATCAAGCTCTTAGCTTGAGAGGCTCACAATGGAGAGAATCTCTCTTGAGGAATTTGGCTCAAATCGTGAGGGAGAGATTCTTGGTGAGAAGAGAGAGCTTAGAAACAGCTTGAGAAAACTTCTCTCTTAGGTCTGAAATAACTTTAATAATGGACCTCTACCCTTGCCTCAAACGAATCAGGTTTGTATTTATAAAGGCAAGAAAAATCGTGCTCAAAATATTCCCAACGGTCATATTTCTGAAGCAGTTAGTCGGTCTAAGAAGGATCGCTAACCGACTAGATTGGAAACTAGTCGGTCGGTGATTCTTCATGAACCGACTAACAGGCTTACAGTCAAACGAGAAAGTTCCAGGCAATATGAACTAGTCGGTCTAAGAAGACTTGCCAACCGACTAGTTTCACAACTAGTCGGTCGGGGAGTGTTCTTTGACCGACTAACAGATGAAATAGGAAAGGCTGGATTCAAGTTGGAGTAGTCAGTCTAAGAACAAATGCTGACCGACTAGTTTATCAACTAGTCGGTCGACAAACGTACTTTGACCGACTAACGATAAACAGTAACTTAGGATGTACATGGAAAGCTTAACTAGTTGGTCTAAGAAGGATTCCTAACCGACTAGATCGTCATCTAGTCGGTCGGTGAACCTTCTTTGACCGACTAATTGATCAACAGGAAAAGAGTTGAAATGAGCAAGGACATCTAGTCGGTTCATGAAGAGTTGTCGACCGACTAGATCGTCATCTAGTCGGTTGGTTCTTCTACTTGAACCAACTAAGATGCACTAGAAGCCGAGGGAAGAAGCGATAAGCTTCGGGAAAGTTTCTAATGGCTTATATGATAAACCTAGCTCTAAGATATGAGCGAAATGAAGATTATAATGTAAGTCCTACTCAAGGCTTAACATTCTATTCTATGAAGCTAGAAGACAAAAGATAAAACATGACGAACCGTCTTCAAAGCTTCAATCTTCACTCTTGACTTCAATAAAACTCCTTGAGCTTCAACGAAGCTTCAGGCACACGATCACGCGTATTGAGAAGTCTTGAGACGTCGCTTTAGATGTACATAGTATTTTGGCGACGATCTCCATAGCTGCGCTCACAAAGAGTTAGTATGAGATATTTATGTTTGCTCATCATCCAAAACCAAATCCAGGGAATCAATACTCAACATTCTCCCCCTTTTTGGTGATGACAAACTGATCGTGCCCCGGATACACACTTGGGACGAGACTCGCTAGTCTTACCGCAAGCGCACGGTGTAGCGGCGAGCGGGTATCGAACACGACGAGGGCAAATGATGGTGTCTTCTTCAATTCACCTGGCTATAAGAACAGTCAAGAAATGTTCGCAATAAAGCGGTCACAGTCATTCAATTGTATAAAGGAAATATCAAATTAAAAAAACGCCTAGGGGTAGGGAATCCCCGCTACAAACCGTACCTCGTCATTATGATTCGTAGGTTTCACAATTGATAGACTTGCAATTCAGGTGAACTAGTTGCAACTAAATGTAGAACCAAGCTCACGCTCTCGCGCTATTGCCGGTCTATAGCAAACCTAGGGTAGGGTCCAATCTCTTGCAAACCCTAACCTAGGCAAGCTAGATTGAAGAACAAAATCATCGTTCAATCGTATCTCGAGCCCACTCTCGTGCAAACTCGAGCTACGACCTAGGTTGGGATAGTTCCTACCCATCCAATCTCTTGCAAACGGATATTGGTATAGGATTACAATCGAAAACCCTAGTTTCGGTCCAATCTCTTGCAAACCGATTCCGGAGAAATCCAATTGTAACCCAATTCGAATTTCTAGGGCTTCCTATCGAGTTGGGATCCAATATCTTGCAAATCCCAATCGGTATGAATCCCTAGCTACTCGTATTAAATCAATCCCAAACTAACCCTAATCAATTCTAGCAATAATTTCACCAATTCATCACAAATTAGAAATAGGGTTCGTAGGGTTCATCCCTACGCCCTAAGACGATAAAACTACTCACAATTCATAATGCAATTCAATGGAAATTCAATAATAAAATCAATAGAATTCATTGCAATATTCGATATATCAATAAAAATGAGATTTTTGATAGAGAGAGAGACAAACCAATGAAGTTTCAATAGCATCCAACAAAATAACACTTTTCTCTCTCCCAAAAAAACTAAATCTAATATCCTAAAAGTAATCTAAAAAAAGGCTGCAAAAAGTTCTGAAAAAGCTCTCTAAACTAGGTTAAAAACTGGGGTTAAATACCCCCCAAAATCGCCCAAAAACTGTGACAAAATTGCCCCTGCGTAGCCTGAAAATCGCAATTTACGCTACAGGCAGCGCGGCTCACTCGGCCGAGTGACAAATGTCATTCGGCCGAGTGACAAACCCGGACAAATTCTAGTAACTTCGGACTTTTGGGGGTCGGCTCCTCGGGAGTCACTCGGCCGAGTGACTTTCTTTGCTTCGGCCGAGGGGACTTCTTCACTCGGCCGAGTCGGAACTCGGGACGGTACTGACAGATTACAGTAAGTTGGGACTTTTCGTTTGCCGTCGTCTTGATGCCACTCAGGCGAGTGGTGTCTCCGTGGTTCGGCCGAGTGGACTGGCGACGGTCGACCGAGTGCACCCTGATACTCAGTCTGCTGCGTGTCCGATCTGGCTGGCCGAGCGGGCTTTCGATGGTCGGTCGAGTGACTCCTTCACTCGGCCGAGTGACATGCTGAAAATGCCCAATCTTTGTTTTTTTGCTCCCTCGTCGCTCCTACACCGTTCTTTCTTCTTCCACTCCTCTCCAATAGCAAAGTTCCCCTCGAAAGAGTCACGGGTGACACTCCGGAGTGGGTGCATATCAGAATCACTCCAAATCGCTCCGAATCTCCTGAAATTCGACAAAAACAAGAAATCATGAAAAGCATCGCAGTATTGCAGAAAAATCGTGAAAAACGCGATTCGAGCGATCAAAATGGCATGTAAACATGCAGAAAAAAGGTGTAAAATATGGAGTGATCAAAATCCCCCAAGCTTACCTCTTACTCGTCCTCGAGGAAGATGAGTAAAAAGCGAACCCGGTGGATAAAGATAATGGAAACGATGGAAAAAGAGGAAAATAAAATAAAAAGAAAAACAAAATAGAAAACGAAGAAGGAAGCTGCTAGATCATTTTTCTCAGGACGTGGGTTTTGCTTACTCATACAGGACGCATCGAATATAAAACACATGTCAAAGACTTTTATCTCGATATCATAGTATAATGGTACATTTGAAATAGAAAACCCAAGAATATCAATATAGCATGAAAAATGGAATAATTCTAGAGTTAACATCGTCTAAAGCATCTAAAGCGGTAAACAAAATCGTAGATCACACACTTTTCAATTGAATGCTTTCTATAAGGAGTTTAGAGATATCACACAATAGAGTAGTAAGAATAGAAAAGTGTGGTTTTCATGAAATGAATGCTAAGCGTAGATTTCTGGATTTCGTGAAACTTTAGCGATCTCACCGAGTATAAAATATTACTTAGCCTAGGTTGTCATGCGCCGTCAAGTAGTCACTCTCTCACACATCATGGGATCCTCTCCCACAAGCTTATCCATAAGCGTGGTGGCATAAACAAAACAATATTTACATTCCCCGTTTCTTTTGAAGCTCCAAAAGTCAAAGAAATAAAAATAAAAGCAAAAGAGGGAAGAAAGAGAGAAATGGTATGCGATGGGATCGTTTTCGAGCTTCTTTTCTCTTTTCTTTTCTTTTTCTCAAATCTTTTTCTTTTTCTTTTTCTCTCTTTTTTTATTCAAAATAACATATGTACACAAATGATCCCAAATCAAAAGAGAAGGATATACAAGTATTTTTTTCTTTTTGGCTTTGGGGAATTTGGAGCGTGGGATATAATAACGGGGGGATGCCAATAATAGAATTGCTAAGGGGAGATTCACCAATGAATTTAAAATAGAGAAATAATGTTCAAGATATGTGGAGAAAGAAATAAATGTATCTCTCGGTTCACTCTATAGGACGTGCATGACAACTTAAGCCGGGTAATTTAATCTTCTCAGTTTAATCTCAAAAAGCAAACTAGTCCAGATATATCAATGCTAGCAAACATTCAATCAACCTGAAGTGAAGCGTACAAATCATGCAATAAGAAGTGATATGAGAAAAGAAAGCAGTACTCCAGTTATAAGCATCCATGTGTGAATCTTGGTGTGTTTCCTACGATAGCATACATATGAATTATCAGACATCAGCTAATAATAGAATTTCATCCATTTTCATACGGAGAAAGAAGTGGGTTACTATTTCTAAATGCAAAGCAGAACATATCATATGATATCAGAAACAAAAGCTATGACATGACAAAATTAGCATGCATATAGAGAATAAACTAACACCACGTCATCGTCATCACAGAAAAATCATCTCTAGCAAAAGATGAAAGAAATAAAGATAAAGAAAAACGGAACTAATTACAATGCAGCACACAAAGAAAATAAGAAAAACGTGATGCATGGTAAAAAAATGAAAAAGTGATGAAAAATGGGTGCAAAAGCGGAAAAACTTGAAAAAACTAAAAATAAAGGTGATAAAGGCAAAAAGTGTGAGAACTCACTCCCCCAAGCTAAAGTGCACAGTGTCCTCAATGTGCAAAGTGTGGCACACCGAGAGACGGGTAATGGGTGGGGTGGGTGAGGATGCATGCATGATAAAAAAAGGAAAAAATGAAAAGAAAATATGATGATGTGAATGATGCATGCAAAGATCGGAGTGATGCAGGTAATGTGTCACCAAAAATACTCTCCCTCTCTCCCAAAAAAGATATAAAATGATGTGAGCAAGATAGGGACCAAAATAGTGAGGGGAGGAGGGGGGCAAAAATCTCCAGGACCAGCAGAAAATGGGCAGCATAACGACAAAAAAGATCAATGTCATCAAGGGTGTGCCTAAGCTGGTGGTGCTACACCATCTCCGTCATGTGGCAGAGGTGGTGGTGGAGGTGGTGGTCGAGGTGTCGGCTGGGTGGGTGAGTGTAGTGGAGGGAGTCGCGCCAGGATCTGATTCAGGCAAGCCTGAATATCGGGAAGCATGGCGACGCGGGACTCCACGGAACTGACCATGGCAGAGAGAGCCCTAAAATCACCTCTGAGTCCACTCACCGCCCCCTCTAGAGCACGGAGGCTCTGAAGTAGAACATCAGGTGGTGGTGGAGCAGGGGACGAACAGGTCTAGGCTGTGAAGGACGGTGCTGTTGGACACGGGCAGTGTAGGTAATCGGAACAGCAGGAAAGTGCGGGAAGAGGGTTGTGCTCACTAGTGGATGCCCAGCCGCAGTGTGAGGCTGGGACGCAGGCTGGGACGAGGAGGTAGCAGCAGTGCTGGTGGAAGACAAAATCGACGATGAGGCAGCAAGAGAGGTCGGTGACACAGGTGTAAGGACAGACGTCACGATACTCTTGGATAGGACAGCTGCGGCGGAGACAGAAGGGTCGACCATTGGGGAGGAAGTGTGGGGACCAAAAGGTGACACCCCAGCGGACAACAAGCTGGATAGGGACCGCACAACAGCAGGGAAGGAAGACTCGCCACTCTCAAGGATAGTGGGTGGACGCTCGGGAAGAAGTGAGGAAATAGGCTCAACCTAGATAGGCACAGCAGTGGTGGGGGGGGTGGTGGACGTGGTGGACGACTCAGCAAGGGTACTCCTAACACTGACAGAAGTGGGGACAGAAGTGTCGGGAGGTGCAGAAAGTGCAGGCTCGGGCTGAGGGATCACGGGGTTGACAGGTGCAGGAGGTGCCTGCTCAGCCCCCCCGGCCTCTAGTATGTAGGCAGCTGGGATGAGGAGATCCATCGCTGGGATCCAATCCTCATAGGCCGGTCCTATATGTGTCCGAGCGGGGCTCGGGAGGATCATGTAATCGGCACTATAAGGACCGTGCAACCACACACAGTGCCGCTGGCCATGAGGACGAAGCATCTTCATCCGGGCCATGACGTCTATCGAGAGTGAAGTGGGGCCCGGGGCTCGTCGCAGGTCAGCAGGTAGGTCCACTCCGGTCATCAGCGCTAGCAGAGTAATCAGACCGCCGCAGCAAATAGGTGAGCGAGCGCCCACTGAAATGATGATGCGGTCTAAGAACCAGCTAGCAATATCAATCTCAACGACGGGAACCAGGTCGTCGCAACCCCTATCCAGAACTCTAGGGCGAGTCATCGCGTAGAGCATGTATAGCTCAGGTGTAGACATCATCCCAGGCTCGTACCTCGCCAAGAAAGTGGTCGCCATGAGGCGCTGTGCTATGCTGAGGTAGGGGTGCAGGATGGCTGAGGCATTGGCCCTACTAGGGTCAAAGACATGGTGGGAGCCCGTGATACGTGTCCAGAACGTGGAAGTGTCAAACGACGGCGGTGGGATGTGAGTGGGTGCGTAGGCTCGGTCGGGGACGGGGACATCGGGCCACTGGAAGAACGTACAAAGCATGGCGAGAGTGACCTCGCACTCTCGATCTATCAGTCGAAATGTGCATCCTCTAGGGGTCCGGGCTATCGAGCTAAGAACCTCAAGTGTCGGACGGACGTAGGTGTCCGCCGACATAGACAAGAAGTCGCGCCAACCCATGTTGTCGTACAACGTGAGCATCCCCTCTAGCACCCCCTAGGCGATCAAGGTCTGCTAAATGTGCAAACCTAGAGGGCATTATCGAGCGCTGGGCGATACGCTCAAATCGGACGCGCTGTGCGTTGTCTCTGAACGTGATCCACAGCGACCCGACAACGGGAGCCGGTGGTGGGACAGGATCGTCTGGGATAGGCTGTACGTGGATGGGATCGGCGGGAAGCGGCTGTGTGGGTGGAGGTTGACTAGGTGGAGGGGAGTCCTCCCTAGTGTGAGAGGGACTGGCATCATCGGTCCTCTTCCGCTTGGAAGAGGCTCCTCGCGTGCGTGGCCTAGTACGGGGCGACATGTGTGCCGCGAGTGCTCACCCAATAAAAATATAATGCGGCATGCTCAATAAAAGGAACGAGTGTACCTGAACACGCCACAAGAGCAAATCAGCAAGTGCGTGTGAAGAGTGCCGCCTCCGTGGAGCTGAAAACGCGTCCTGAAGCTCCCCAAAGCTCCCCCAAGATAGCCTGCACATCAAACAATGATATCAGCAGATAATATTCAAAATACATGGGTGAGATGGGGTATAATAAATAGATAAAGAAGTTAATTTGGGTTAGGGGCTCAATGGGCATACGGATCGTCAAAAATGGGAGAAAATGGAGCTAGGGGCAAAATCGGGGTTGCAGGCGGTCGGCCAGCGGCGAGGGTACTCGCCGGAGGTCGGGGCATCGGCGGTGGGATGATCGCCAGTGGTGGTCGGGCGAGTGGGGCTGGCGGTGAGGTGATTCAGGCGAGGGGGCAGTGATCGTGGGCGAGGGGAGACGAACGGTCGCTGGGCTCAGGCGAAAATTGGGAATAATTGCGTTGAAATTCACGCCGAGCCCGCAGCGATATATATAGGGGCAGTTACGACTCGACCGAGTGACTATGTACTCGGCCGAATGACGTAACGTAAAAAAAATTTAAATTTCTCCCCGCCACTTACGACTCGGCCGAGTGGCTATGGTCACTCGGCCGAAGGGAGAAAACTCCTTCGGCCGAGTGGCATAAGAACTCGACAATTTTTAGGCTAGGAGGGTATCCGTTTCCCTCGGCAGAGTGACTAAACGTACTCGACCGAGTGGCAGTTAATACGAAATGCACAAAAAAACAGAGAGTTGGTTCCGCAGACTTCCCTGTTTGGTGCTCCACTCGGCCGAATGTGGTCCTTTGCTCGGTCGAGTCGCATATGATACTCGGCCGAGTGGCATGCTGTTTTCTGCTTCGGGGCTCCGTTTTCGATCTACTCTCTGTTTTTCTTCCTACAGTTGGTTTCTTCCTCCTCCCAAGGCCTGAGCGCATCCCTGGAGCGCTATTCCTTGCCTATATCTTCCTCCATATGAGAGATCTCCTTTTCTCCTCTCCTGTCATAGAAATTAAGACCCGTTGTCACGATTTTTATGGGCAAAAAGACTCAAAACAATACTAAAGTCTAAAACAAAAATAAAAACCAAATAAAATTAATGCAAAAACCATCGGGTTGCCTCCCGACAAGCGCTCGTTTAAGGTCTTGAGCTCGACCCCTTTGGGTTTTCAATTAACGCGTGATGTTGGGTGCATACGAGATGCACCCGTCGAACTTGCCGGGAAGACTGCTCGGATTTGGATCGTGGTGGTGTGTGGCCTTCCTCAGCAGCCCTTCATCTTGGGCAATGTTAGGGGATGGCTCCCCCAAGTTTGAGCTTGTTCCGGTCCTTGACTTTGCCGGTGACACCGATCTTCGAGTCGGTGGAGCTTTCTTCGGATTCTTCAATGTCGAGAGCTTGTAAAGCTCCCGTATCCTCGCGACATCAGCGTCGCCATCATCATTCGCCATGGAGCTATTGGGAGAGTCCTCCGTCTTCTCTTCTTCGACCAAATCTTGGCTTTCTTCGAAGCCGTCGTCATTGAGTGCACCGATGGAGTAGGGGATAGCCTCTTCAATAACCTCGTCAAGGAGGTATGAAAGGTCATCCGGCCATCCCTTGAGTAGATATATTCTATTTACTTTGCCCGTAGGGACTCCTTCGGAATAATGCTTGAGCCGTTGCCCATTCACCTTGAACGTGGCTCCGTCTTTCCCTTCCAATTCAAAAGCTCCACTCGGTTGTATGTGCTTGATGGTGAAAGGTCCGGACCACCGTGACCTCAACTTCCCGGGGAATAGTCGGAGTCGGGAATTATATAGCAAGACTTTGTCTCCGACCTTGAAGTCCGTGACAGTTATGCAGGCGTCGTGGAGAATCTTGGTCCTCTCTTTGTAAATTCTTGAGCTCTCGTAGGCATCTCTTCTAATTTCGTCAAGCTCATTGATATCTAGGAGCCGCCTCACCGCCACACTCTTATAGTCATAATTGAGGGTCTTGATGGCCCAATACGCGCGGTGCTCCAACTCTACCGGTAAGTGACAAGCCTTCCCATAAACAAGTCGGAACGGCATGGTGCCAATGGGAGTGCGAAAGGCCGTGCGATATGCCCATAGAGCATCGTTTAACTTCATGGACCAATCTTTTGTAGATCGATCTACGGTCTTTTCAAGAATTTGCTTGATTTCTCTATTCGAAACTTCCCTTGTTTGCTCGTCTGAAGGTGGTAGGCCATGCCAAGTCTATGGTTTACCCCGTACTTTTTCAACATGGCTTCAAATTTGTTTTCTATAAAGTGGCTTCCCCCGTCGCTTATCAAATTTCAAGGCACCCCAAAGCGTGGGAAAATATTCTGCTTGAAAAACTTGGAGACAACCCTCGCATCATTGGTAGGGGTGGCGATGGCTTCTACCCATTTGGAGACATAGTCCACGGCCAATAAGATATACTTGTTACCCTTGCTTGACGAAAATGGTCCCATGAAGTCCACTCCCCAACAATCAAAGAGCTCAATCTCTAGAATTGGCCTCATTGGCATATCATTTCGTTTGGAAATATTCCCGGTCCGTTGGCATCTATCGCACCCCTTGACGAAGTTGTGCGTGTCTCTGAACATGGTTGGCCAAAAGAATCCACTCTACAATATCTTAGCTGTAGTCTTGGAAGCGGCGTGATGTCCCCCGCACGGCATACCATGGCAATGCAAGATGATGGAGGTGGCCTCCTACTTAGAAATACATCTCCGGATAACCCCATCCTTGCATATCTTAAAGAGATACAGATCTTCCAAGAAATAGCTACGGACTTCATGCATAAATCTCCTCTTTTGCTGTGTGGGCATCCCGCATGGTTTAATCCCACAAGCCAAGTAATTGACAAAGTCCGCATACCAAGGAACTTCCCCGGGCCTTATGGCATATAGCCTCTCATCAACAAAGGAGTCATCGATGGGTAAGCTCTCATCCTCCTTGTCACGAATAAGCCTAGACAAATGATCCGCCACAACGTTGTCCGTACCCTTCTTATCTCTGATTTCCAAATCAAACTCTTGCAATAGAAGTATCCACCTAATCAACCTAGGTTTGGCCTCTTTCTTGTTTAGAAGATACTTCAGTGCCGCATGGTCGGTGTGGACAATTACCTTGGATCCAAGGAGATAGGAGCGAAACTTTTCAATGGAATAAACGACCGCTAGAAGCTCTTTCTCCGTAGTTGTATAATTTTTTCTGTGCGCCATCCAACATTTTGCTTGCATAGAATATTGCATGAAGCTTTCTGTCTTTCCTTTGTCCTAACACCGCTCCAATGGCTTGGTCACTCGCATCACACATGAGCTCAAAGGGAAGGCTCCAATCCGGTGGTTGTATGATGGGCCCAGAAATTAGTGCTTCCTTCAATGTATTGAACGCTTGCAAGCATTCACCTGAAAAAACAAACGGGGCATCTTTAGTAAGCAAGGAGGTAAGAGGTCGGGCAATCATGGCGAAATCCTTGATAAAGCGGCGGTAAACCCCCGCATGACCAAGAAAGCCTCTAATGCCCTTAACATTAATAGGAGGAGGGAGTTTCTCGATTACCTCAATCTTCGCCTTATCGACCTCAATCCCTCTTGAGGAGACAAGGTGCCCAAGCACTATCCCTTCGGTGACCATGAAGTGACATTTCTCCCAATTAAGAGTAAGATTATTTTGTTGATATCTTTTAAGAACTTTGGTAAGATTAGCCAAACAAGAATCAAACTCACTTCCATAAACTTAGAAATCATCCATGAAAACTTCCATAATATTTTCAATATAGTCGGAAAAGATGGAGGTCATGCACCTCTGAAAGGTAGCGGGTGCATTACAAACACCAAAGGGCATTCTACGGTAGGCGTAGGTGCCATAGGCACAAGTTAATGTAGTCTTTTCTTGGTCATCTTCATGCAAAGGGATTTGGAAAAACCCCGAATACCCATCCAAGTAGCAAAAGTATTTATGTTTAGCAAGCCGTTCAAGCATTTGATCTATGAAGGGTAGTGGGTAATGGTCTTTTCGGGTGGCTTTATTTAGTTTTCGGTAATCAATGCACATCTGCCATCCCGTGACAGTGCGTGTAGAAATGGGCTCTCCTTTTTCTTTTTTTATAACGGTCATCCCCCCTTTCTTGGGGACGACGTGAATGGGGCTAACCCATCTACTGTCAGAGATAGGGTAGATAATTCCGGCCTCAAGCAATTTTAGGATTTCCTTTTTGACCACCTTCTACATGTTGGGGTTCAACCGCCTTTGAGGCTCTATGGAGGTGGCGTCAGTGTTTTCCAAATGGATTCTATGCGTGCAAAGCCTAGGGCTTATTCTCTTCAGATCCGAGATAGTGTATCTAAGGACATCCTTGTGATTCCTAAGGACTTCTAACAGTTTTTCAAGTTGATCATGGCCAAGGTGGGCATTAACAATCACTGGGAAGGTCAATTTACTATCCAAGACGGCATACCTTAGATTCGGCGGTAATTGTTTAAGCTCTACCTCAAAGGGTGCCGTACCCTCTGCTTCATCATCTTGTGTGAGTTTGGCTTCTCCTTCAACATCTGAGTTTAGCTCATGTTCTGGTGGTGCACTCTCGAGTAGAGACTCAGATTCACTTCTTAGTGAGGACGGTGCATCGGAATAGACGCTCTCCAATTTTGCGCTAGCATCGATAGGACCACCACCTTGCTCCGGTTCATTCCTGAGGTCAAGAAATACGTCAGCAGATTCATAAATGCAAGAGTGGGGGTCGTAGATGTTGAATATTGGACTCCCCGGATTTGGTTTTGATGATGAGCAAACATAAATAATCCATGAACTAACAATTTGTGAGCGCAGTATTGGAGATCGTCGCCAATTTCACGAGAACATTCAAAGCGACATCTCAACACTTCCCAAAGCTCGTATTCATGCCTAAAGCTTCGTTGAAGCTCTTGCGCCGTTTTGGAAGTTATGAAGATTCAATCGAAGCTCTCGAAGACCGTTTATTAAGGTTTTATTTATAGTCTTTTAGCTTCGATATATAGAATGTTAAGACTTGAGTATATCTTACGTTTCTATCTTCATTACGCTCATTTCGTAGCTCTAGGATCCTTGCACAAGTTCATTCTAACTTCCTCGAAGCGTCGCGCTTCGATTCGGACTTGTATGTGCATGTTAGTTGGTACAAGAACAATCACTGACCGACTAGATGGTGATCTAGTCGGTCGGCAACTGTTCTTGGACCGACTAGTTTGATTCCTTAATTTCTTGGACTTTACTGTTTACAGTTAGTCGGTCTACGTTGACTCACCGACCGACTAGTTTGTGAACTAGTCGGTCAGTGATGCTTCTTTGACCGACTAGTTGTGACTTACTGTTCATGCTAAAATTCTCCTAAGCTACTGTTTATCGTTAGTCGGTCTAAGAATGTTTGGTGACCGACTAGTTGACAATTTAGTCGGTCAACTTTTGTTCTTGGACCGACTAAGTCAACTTGTGTTCAGACTAATTCTTTTTGCTCTTAGTCGGTCTATGTTCACTGACTGACCGACTAGTTGTGAAACTAGTCGGTCAGAAAGTCTTCTTGGACCGACTAGATTTCTAGGTCTGAAATTCTATCTCTTCTCAGATCTACTCTTAGTCGGTCCACGTTGTTTGACTGACCGACTAGTTGATGAACTAGTCGGTCAGTGAATGTTCTTTGACCAACTAACTCTCACAGATTTCTATCCGTTGGAGAATGACCTAACTTGTTTTTATGGGACCCTATAAATACGAACCTAGGTCATTTTTATCCAGGTGAGAGCTGCCATTAAGAGATTCATTGAGTTCTAAAGAGATAGCCATTCTCACTCTAATCTAAAGATCTCTTCCTCATAAGAAACCCATTCTCTCTCATTTCTAGATCTAGAATCCATCTAGAGAGAAGGTTGTTCTTGGTGAGCTCTTCAAGCTATTGCTTGATCCAAGTCTCCAAATCATTCTTAGGCACCGATTGCTGGTCATTTCCTTGGTGCTAGGTCTTGGTGACTTCATCTTCCTCAAATCCTTCATTTCACCATTTGGGTAAGAAAAACTCAAGGTATAGGATTTTGTGGTAAGTTTGTTTATTTCATATTAAACTCTTTAATATTGCTTTGTGATTCTCTCGGTTGTGAGAGAAGGTTGTGATCCCGGGTTGTGGGATTCACGTTTGCTATTGCATGTATGATTTGATCTTGTGAAGGTTTTTCACAAGATATTCATAGTGGAAATCTTGAGTTAGGGTTTCTAACTCAAGTATCCGGAGGGGATCCGGGTGGTTGGGACGTAGGATCACCGTGAACAAGTCGGGGAGACTTGGGTGGATCCGAACCCATTAACATCGTGTGTTAGCATTGTTAATTTTGTGTTGTCATTCAATTTAAGCTTCCGTAAATTGATTTGGTAGTTGTTTGCAATTTAATTTGGAATTATACTCCTTATTATTTTAAAGTACTATTCACCCCCCCTCTAGTACTTGTGCAGTAGCTGGTAGGGCATTACATTTGGTATCAAAGCCAGATACTCAGCTATGTCTGCCAACGACAACAAGACCGTGCCTCCACCTTCCAACTATGACACCTTCAGGAATCGTGAAGGAGCGTCATCGGTGATGGAAGGACATTCCTCTACAAGGCCTCCATTCTTCAACGGTACCAACTATGGGTATTGGAAATGCCGGATGGAAACCTTCCTCCGGAGTGCATCCTTATGGAGGACTACAATGAAGGAATACATTGAACCCAAAGAAGAAGACTTTGAGAAATTTGGAACTCCCTCCTCATTCTTCATGAAGGGACGAGTAGGGTAAGAGACTCTAAACTCGTAGTCGTAAACAAAGATTACGAAATGTTTCATATGCAACAGGGCGAGAAGATGAAAGAATATTACGCTCGTTTTGTTGACATAATAAACGAGTTAGAGGCCCTCGGCAAGTCCTACACTCAAAAGGAGAAGTGCTCAAAGCTTATTGAAGGACTTCCCTCTTCTTGGGAAAAACGTACCTTCGCCATCGAGGAAGGTAATGACATGAACAAATATACCGTAGTTCAACTAATGGGTACTTTGATGTCATACGAGGTATGAAAAGATAGCAAGGTGAAGCTACAAGAAAAAATGAAGTCCTATTTGAACCTAGATGCGCCTAAGAAAAAGGCGATTGCATTCAAGGCGGCTTCATCCACCTCTACCGATGATGAGGACTCGGAAGAAGAAATGGACATGGAATCCATTGCACTCATAGCAAAGAAGTTCAATCGCTTCTTCCGAAAGGGTAACTTCAAACAAAAATCTAAGTTTACTTCTACTAACGCCTCTCCACCTTTGTGCTTTAAATGCAATAAGCCGGGACACATCAAAGTGGATTGTCCTCAAAACAAGCAAAAGGAGAAGTGGAAGGCGCCGAAGTTCGACAAGTCAAAGAAGTACAAAAAGGGGTACAAGAAGGGACTTGTCGGAGCAACATTCACCGACTCCGAGGATTCCTCAAGCGGAGAGTCGGACGATGAGAACGTGGAGCAAGCGCACATGTGCTTCATGGCAAGAGAGGAGCACGATCAAGGATCCTCCTCTTCCGATGATAGTGATGTCGAAAGCAATGAGGTAACCATGGACGATCTTAGGAATGCTAACTCTCAACTTTGGTCAAAATACACTAAATTAGTAAATAGATATACTAAAGTAAAAGATGACCTAGCTAGCATTCAAACATCGCCTAAGACTATCATCACCAACAACGACACCGTTGTTGAAGAGTTAAGAAATGAGATTGTTAATCTCAAATCTAAACTTGAACATGTTAGCATTGAGGATGCGGAAGAACATACGATAGCGGATTTAACTTCTCAAAACTCGACTTTGAGTATTGAGAACGAGAATCTTAAATCTCGTGTTTATGTGCTCACATCGCAAATATCCACTTTGGATATTTCTTTGCGTTCTCTCAAAGAGAAATATGAGGACACATTGGGCCGAATCAACAAATTCAACAAGGGTAAGGGCCACTTGGATAATATCCTAAAAGACTTACTTCCGGCCAAACACCACATTGGCTTGGGGTATATGATGGGAAATTCATCCAAGTCGGTCACTACTTTTGTAAGGCCAACTTTCGAAGCCTCAACGAGTGGGAGCAAACACTCTATTGGTAGTTCATCTACCAATGGTGCTTCCACCTCGTCCACACCCTCTTTTGGAAAGAAACCCACTTTGGGTGGACCTCCAAAGAAGGGGCATGCTTATATGTACACAAATATCATGCCACGTAGGAACACACGTCCTACTCCACCATCTCACACATATGATGATTTCTATGCTACACGTTCACGGGCACGTGCACACCATGTGAGACACCCTCACGCATGTGTTCCCACACATGCATATGTTCACCCACCTCATCGTATGAATAATTCTCGTCATGCACCATTCCATCATGTTCCGTATGCCTATCCACGTCATGCATCACGTAGAAACTAACAACGCATGCATGCACCCAATAGGATGATGGCTCCCAAAATTTTCACTATTTGGAGCCCAAAGGACACAAGCATGGACGAAAAACAAATGTATATGAATGCTTATTTTTCGAATGTTGTGCATAGTGGGAATTATGTGGGGAAGTCAAAGTCCAATTGGACTTGGCTTCCAAAGGTCTAACCTTTGAGGACCCAATGACCTTGGGTACCATGATATGAAATTTTCTATCTTTAGGTACTCAAGGAAAAGAAAAAGAAGAGGAGCAACAAATTTAAATTTAGCTCCAAAGGGAATTGGATACTCGATAGCGGGTGTTCAAAACATATGACGGGTGACGCTCGATTGCTCTCCGGAGTGGTTCCCATTGCGAATGGAAACCGCGTCGTATTTGGAGGCAACGAGAGCGGAACCATCATAGGTGTTGGTAAAGTGGGTAACCCTTCTAAACCCTTAATTAGTGATGTTTATCTAGTTGATGGTTTAAATCATAATCTTATTTCAATAAGCCAACTTTGTGACAAAGGTTACAAAGTTAGCTTTGCGAAAGGATTGTGTCATATTTCAAATGATAATAATAAATTATTATTTTCCGGCACACGTCATAAAGATATTTATATTTTGGATCTTCCTAAGTCATATGAACAATGTCTCGTTGCCAACACAAGTGAACAACACTTATGACATCGACGCTTTGGACATGTGAACTTTGGAACACTTTATAAACTTTCGAAATTAAATTCCATTAAAGGTTTTCCGAAGCTCGTTTTCGAAAAGAAAAGTTTTTGTGATTCTTGTCAACGTGGCAAGCTTCCTAAATCTTCATTTAAACCTAAGAAAAGCATTTCTACGAAACGGCCACTAGAGCTATTACATCTAGATTTATTTGGGCCAACTAGAGTTGCTTCCTTAGGAAATGCGAGATATGGACTAGTCATCGTTGATGATTATTCAAGATTTACATGGGTATTTTTCTTATGTAATAAAAATGAAGCTTTTGAAAACTTCACAATATTTGTGAAGAAAGTACAAAATCTCATCGGAACCACCATTGTCACTATTCGTAGTGATCATGGGGGTGAATTTGAGAATGAGTCTTTCTCAAATTTTTGTGATGATCTTGGAATTACTCACACGTTTTCTTTCCCTCGCGCACCTCCTCAAAATGGTGTTGTTGAGAGGAAGAATAGAATGCTTGTGGAGTGTGCTCGCACTATGCTCGAAGATAGTCAACTTGGTTATCAATTTTGGGCGGAAGCGGTACACACCGCTTGCTATGTGTTTAATAGAATACTTTTGAGGCCCGGCACCAAACAAACTTGCTATGAATTGTTGTTTGGTAGATTGCCTCAAGTTAAACATTTTCGTGTTTTCGGCGCAAAATGTTTCATTAAAAACACATATGATAATTTGGACAAGTTTGATCCGAGATCGGATGAGGGGATATTTGTTGGGTATTCCTCACGTAGCAAAGCCTACCGGATATACAACAAAAGATCCTCTACGATCGAGGAATCACTTCATGTCTCTTTTAATGAGAATTTTACTACTTCTAGAATTTCAAATGATAATGATTCTATGGATGTTTTATGTGATTCATTTGAAAATTCTAAGTCTATTGATTCAATTGATTCTATTGAGACTAACCCGACTAATGAAGTTGTTTAGAATGTGCCTAGTGATCAAGGTATTCCCAAGCGGCTTCATACCGTTCGCGACCATCCCCATGAGCAAGTTATTGGCAATATTAATGATAGTGTCAAGACGAGATCTCAAGTCCACCACTTCGCCAATTGTGCCTTTGCCTCATCAATAGAGCCAAAGAATATCGTTGAAGCGTGCGAAGATAGTGCTTGGATCCTTACCATGGAGGAGGAACTCATTCAATTCGAGAGGAATGAGGTATGGGAGCTTGTTCCTTTGCCATCGAAGAACCACACCGTCATAGGGACAAAGTGGATCTTCAAGAACAAAACCGACGAAAATCAAGTCGTCGTCTGGAATAAAGCTCGGTTAGTAGCTCAAGGCTATCGCCAAGAGGAAGGTATCGATTTCGAAGAATCCTTCGCTCCGGTAGCTAGATTAGAATCAATTAGACTTTTAGTCTTATGCATGCCATAAAAATTTTAAGTTATTTCAAATGGATGTTAAAAGTGCATTTTTAAATGGAGATGTCGTTGAGGAAGTTTACGTTTCTCAACCTCCGGGCTTCATAAATGAAAAATTTCCAAATCATGTTTTTAAACTAAAGAAAGCTCTTTATGGTTTGAGACAAGCTCCTCGAGCTTGGTATGATCGCCTAAAGAATTTTCTTTTGGATTTGAATTTTAAAATGGGCGAAGCCGATTCTACACTTTTCGTTAAGCATGCGAATAATGATATTTTATTAGTTCAAATTTATGTTGATGATATCATTTTCGGTGCTACTAACTTCACTCTTTGCGAAGAGTTTTCTAATGTTATGAAGGAACAATTTGAGATGAGCCACATGGGCGAACTCAAATATTTCTTAGGTCTTCAAATTCGCCAATTGAACGATGCAATCTTCATCCACCAAACGAAGTATACGGTGGAGTTGCTTAAGCGATTTGGAATGGAAAGTGCTTCCGGGAAAAAGACTCCAATCAGCACGACTACGCATCTTGACAAGGATACGGGCGGTAAGGATGTAGACATTCGTCTATATCGAGGTATGATAGGTAGTTTACTTTATCTTACCGCAAGTAGGCCCGATATTATGTTTGCCGTATGCGTATGTGCTCATTATCAGTCTCAACCTAAGGAGTCTCACTTAGTAGCGGTAAAGCGTATTTTCCGTTATCTAAGTTACACTTTAGATTTTGGATTACTTTATCCGAAATCTAGCACGTATGAGTTAGTCTCATACAGTGATGCCGATTATGCGGGATGCAAATCCGACAGGAAAAGTACTAGTGGCACTTGCCATTTTCTAGGAAATTCTCTTGTCTCTTGGTTTTCCAAGAAGCAAAATTCCGTATCACTTTCAACCACCGAGGCGGAATATATTGCCGCCGGTGCCGCTTGTGCCCAGGTTCTTTGGATGAGACACACTTTGAAGGATTTTGGTATTCACTGTGATACTAGCCCTATCATGGTGGATAACCAAAGTGCTATCTGTCTTTCAAAGAATCCGGTGCACCATTCCCGATCAAAACACATAGATGTCCGACACCATTTCTTAGATGATCATGTTGCTAAAAAGGACATCATTTTAGTGTACGTTGAAACCCAAAAGCAAATCGCCGATATTTTCACGAAACCCCTAAAGGAGGACTCGTTTGTGCGGTTGCGTCGAGAATTGGGGATTATGGGTGAATCCGAGATATAGGATTCATATTTCATTCAATTATCTTGCATGCTATTCGATTTCGCGATATTTTGTTCATGCTAGATTAATTGAATTTTTGGGAATTTTATGTGATATATTTGAATTTATGATCGAATTCGTATTTGAAAGTCGTATTTAAGATTTCGATGTTTTATGGGGTAATTTAGATGTCTAATGAGAGTTTTAAGTTGTTTCATCCTAGTGGTTTGTGAAGAAAAATCAATTATCAAATTTTAAACTCTTCTAGTCGGTCTAAGTTCATTTGTCAACCGACTAGATGCTCATCTAGTCGGTCAGCAAGTGAACTCAGACAGACTAGATCAAGCTTTCATCCATCTCCTTTCATTTTCTTTCGTTAGTCGGTCATAGTACACTTTCCGACCGACTAGATTGAAAACTAGTCGGTCATTAAGTATACTGCGACCGACTAAATCTAGCCCTAAAATTTGCTGTTTGCCTCTGTTTCGACTTAGTCGGTTCAAGCTCATTGACCGACCGACTAGATCGTAATCTAGTCGGTCAGTGCTTGAACTATGACCGACTAAGTGGGTTAGGGCATTTGAGTATTTTTGCTTCCAGACCGACTAAAACTCACTTTCATTCGACTAAAACTCACTTTTAGTCGGTTTGTCTCTCAGCTCAAGCCCGATATCTCCCAAAACCCGATCGAGACCCTTCAAATTCTCGTCGACTCCGGCCATATCTCCGGCCATCCTCGCCGTCCGCCACCGTCGCCTCCTCCTCCTAGGTATCTCCCTCCCTCTCCTAGGTCGATTCCTACCCTAGGGTTCGATTTTATCTCATCTAGCTCCTAGGGTTTCCGATTTGTTTCACTTAGGGCTTGTGCATCTAGGGTTTGTGTGTTCGGATTTCTTTTGATCTCTAGAGCTTGTGTTGCTAGTGATTGCTTGCTTGTTCTCGTCGTGCCTCGACCATGGCAAAGACGAGGATTCCCATCGCCTCTTCCGGGGCTTCTCCTATGACCGTAGGGCCTTCCGACCCTAGGAATCCCCCTAAGCCTAAATGTCGTGCCAAGTCTACTCAAGCTTCCCCGTCTTCGCCTCCTCTGAAGAAACAGAGGACGGCGACCGTCAAGCCCCGCAAATCTAAGACCAAAAAGCCCATACTCCACTCACCGGCTACTCCTCCCGATTCCGACTCTGAATTTATCCCTGAGGATGAGCCTACTAGGGAACCTACTCCTCCTCCGAAGACCCGTAAGGCTAAGGGTAAAGCTCCTATGCCAGTCGGCGGTGTAGACATATCGTTGTGCCGCGATGACCCTCAGTGTCTCGTAGCGTACAACCGTATAGATCACTGTCCACTGTTGTTAGAGCATTACGTTCAGTTTTCTGATTTTCTCGGCCTTGCTGATCTTCTGTCTTATAGTGGTCTTCTTGATTATCTCCGATACGACCCCAAGGCCAATCCCAAACCGTATCCTCGCCTTGTGAAATTGTTCTATGCCAATCGCGTTCGAGGCCAGTACGATGCCAGCCACTCCATTGAGACTACTGTCTTGGGAACTCCTATAGTTCTCACGGCAGAAATCTTGGGGGAGATTCTTGGTTGCTCGTCGTGTGGTCTCCTTCCTTCGGACATTTCGGTCGATGATATTTCCTCCTTGGATCAGTCTATTCTTGCAGATATCTTCCAGGTTATCCCCTCCGCATTCATTGGTGTTCCATCGAAATCTTTCAAGCCGAATGCGTGGGTCCTTAACCTGATCTTGAAGTCATGTCTTCTACCCAAGTATGGATCATCTTCACTCCCATCCCAGCCGTTCTTGAAATTGATCTACGCTCTTTTCTTGGGATGCGAGATTAATTGGGCTCGCGTGATACTCGATAAGATGGACTCTTTCGAGTGTATACGCAAGACCAATAAGTCTGCGCATATTCCATATCCTTGTCTGTTGACCCTTGTGTTTCGTCATTTCCGAGTCCCTCTCCCTCCTGACGATGAGTGTCCCTTGGGTACTCCTCTGAACGCGACGGCCGTGAAGAAATCTCTAGCGGCGCTTCGTCACGTACAGAGGTCTACCACATCTGCTTCTCAGGCGACTCCCTCTGCTGCTGGTGCCCCCTCTCGTCCTGCTACTTTGGATGATGTCGTACGGATACTTCGTCGGCACGAGTCTCGCTTGGCTCGTACCGAGGAGGTAGTTTGCCGTATGGCTCGTCAGATGGGCATTGATCTTCCTCCGTCCGTGTCTGAGGACGAGGAGATGGATGATGAGGAGCTTGACGAGCTTGTCACTTCTTTTGCCCGTGGCGATGAGGCCACTGCTGCTGCTGCTACATCTTCTGCTCCTGGTGTTGGCACCTCTACTGGTGCTCCAGAGACCTCTGCTGCAGTAGTTCAGACTTCTGAGCCTGCTGCCTCTCCTGCTGACACTCCTGATGTGCATGCTGATGTTGAGCCTGTTGCTGTTGCTTCCACACCTACCCCGACGATCCCGTCTGTTGAGACACCTTTAGTCCCTGCAGAGCCTGAGTCCACTCCGTCGACTGGACCCATGGAGACTGCAGATCCAGCCACTTCCTCGTGATTGTCAGTTTCGAGGACTCTCCACTACACTTCGGATGTTATATTTTTTTAGTGAGAGTATTTTGGGTTTGGATGGGATTTGAGAGTTGTTTTGATGTATTTTTGAGCTTTCAGGGTTTCGGTGTTGGTTGTTTTGATACACTTTGGATGATGTTGCTGATGGTTATTTTGTTGTATTTTGATGTTGATGATGATGATGTATCTTTTGATGTTTATATCCATGGTCGTTTGTATTTTGATGTACTCGTTGGGATATCTCTTTGGATGTACTCATGATGTTATCATTTATATATATACATCGTCGTTCTCTTTGTCTTAATTCGTCGTGCACATTTAATATTCGTTCAATGCATATAATGTGTGAATACGTTGTTCGACGCATGAAAACTTGGTTAAATAGATTTAAATTCTATAATTGTATATAATTGTTTTCCATGCACAAATTTAACCAAGAATATTGAATATTGAAGAGTATGTTTCATTATTCAAGAAATGAATTATTATTTGGTATTTTTGATGATTTTTGATTTTTTTGTGATAATGGACATTTTGGCACACCTTGATTTGATTTCCACATTTTTCCCTTGGTGTCAATTTGGTCCATCGTCATTGTCTACGACTCCCGATGTTGGATTTTCCATTTCCTAGTTGTTGTCGTTGTATGCCCCCCGTTTTTGGGATAATGCCAAAGGGGGAGAGATAATGATAATAAATAGCGCAAATGAAAGCTTGATCGAAAATTTAACTCAATTTCCAAGAATCTAGTTTGATATGTTAGATTCAGGGGGAGTTAAGATACATATAAGGATTTTCAAAATCCGATATTTCGAATATTGATTCTCTTTATTTATCTTACTCATCTGATTGATGCAATTCATATATATTCATTTTGGAATTAACGTGTCATCAATGCAGGGGGAGTAAGTATTTTACATTTGAATCATTATTTTTGATTATTATTTATGTTGGTTTGTCATCACCAAAAAGGGGGAGAATGTTGAATATTGGACTCCCCGGATTTGGTTTTGATGATGAGCAAACATAAATAATCCATGAACTAACAATTTGTGAGCGCAGTATTGGAGATCGTCGCCAATTTCACGAGAACATTCAAAGCGACATCTCAACACTTCCCAAAGCTCGTATTCATGCCTAAAGCTTCGTTGAAGCTCTTGCGCCGTTTTGGAAGTTATGAAGATTCAATCGAAGCTCTCGAAGACCGTTTATTAAGGTTTTATTTATAGTCTTTTAGCTTCGATATATAGAATGTTAAGCCTTGAGTATATCTTACGTTTCTATCTTCATTACGCTCATTTCGTAGCTCTAGGATCCTTGCACAAGTTCATTCTAACTTCCTCGAAGCGTCGCGCTTCGATTCGGACTTGTATGTGCATGTTAGTTGGTACAAGAACAATCACTGACCGACTAGATGGTGATCTAGTCGGTCGGCAACTGTTCTTGGATCGACTAGTTTGATTCCTTAATTTCTTGGACTTTACTGTTTACAGTTAGTCGGTTTACGTTGACTCACCGACCGACTAGTTTGTGAACTAGTCGGTCAGTGATGCTTCTTTGACCGACTAGTTGTGACTTACTGTTCATGCTAAAATTCTCCTAAGCTACTGTTTATCGTTAGTCGGTCTAAGAACGTTTGGTGACCGACTAGTTGACAATTTAGTCGGTCAACTTTTGTTCTTGGACCGACTAAGTCAACTTGTGTTCAGACTAATTCTTTTTGCTCTTAGTCGGTCTATGTTCACTGACTGACCGACTAGTTGTGAAACTAGTCGGTCAGAAAGTCTTCTTGGACCGACTAGATTTCTAGGTCTGAAATTCTATCTCTTCTCAGATCTACTCTTAGTCGGTCCACGTTGTTTGACTGACCGACTAGTTGATGAACTATTCGGTCAGTGATTGTTCTTTGACCGACTAACTCTCACAGATTTCTATCCGTTGGAGAATGACCTAACTTGTTTTTATGGGACCCTATAAATACGAACCTAGGTCATTTCTATCCAGGTGAGAGCTGCCATTAAGAGATTCATTGAGTTCTAAAGAGATAGACATTCTCACTCTAATCTAAAGCTCTCTTCCTCACAAGAAACCCATTCTCTCTCATTTCTAGATCTAGAATCCATCTAGAGAGAAGGTTGTTCTTGGTGAGCTCTTCAAGCTATTGCTTGATCCAAGTCTCCAAATCATTCCTAGGCACCGATTGCTGGTCATTTCCTTGGTGCTAGGTCTTGGTGACTTCATCTTCCTCAAATCCTTCATTTCACCATTTGGGTAAGAAAAACTCAAGGTATAGGATTTTGTGGTAAGTTTGTTTATTTCATATTAAACTCTTTAATATTGCTTTGTGATTCTATCGGTTGTGAGAGAAGGTTGTGATCCCGGGTTGTGGGATTCACGTTTGATATTGCATGTATGATTTGATCTTGTGAAGGTTTTTCACAAGATATTCATAGTGGAAATCTTGAGTTAGGGTTTCTAACTCAAGTATCCGGAGGGGATCCGGGTGGTTGGGACGTAGGATCACCGGGAACAAGTCGGGGAGACTTGGGTGGATCCGAACCCATTAACATCGTGTGTTAGCATTGTTAATTTTGTGTTGTCATTCAATTTAAGCTTCCGCAAATTGATTTGGTAGTTGTTTGCAATTTAATTTGGAATTATACTCCTTATTATTTTAAAGTACTATTCACCCCCCCTCTAGTACTTGTGCAGTAGCTGGTAGGGCATTACAGTAGAGTGTAACTCCCTGAATATCGGTTTGCTCGAAGGATTCCATGGGAGTGTAGTACTCTGCGACGCATGTTCTACCGCCTTTGAAATATAGCTTGTCGTCCCTCACATCAACTCTGATATCGCCCCCAATAGTCCCATCCGGGGAGATTTGATCCATCACAAAGCTAGCTAACAATTGTTCGACGGGGTCCTCGATATTAATAGCAAAAGCTCCGGTAGCATGGACCTCATCAACAAGTTCCTTAAGGAGCTCTGCAAAGGATTCATCATCTCCTTGGCCAGACTCAGTCATTGGCATTGCATCCCCCATTTTACCTGTTAAGATCTTGTGGAAAATTTTGGGAGAACGTGCAAATTGGGCTGTAAACAGAGTTAGAATAGAACGAAGAAATAAATAAATAAATAAATAAATTGAAAAATAACTGGGTGATCGAAATGGAACTCCGTCAAAAACTCTCCCCGGCAACGGCGCCAAAAACTTGATCGCGCCCCGGATACACACCCGGGACGAGACTCGCTAGTCTTACCGCAAGCGCATGATGTAGCGGCGAGTGGATATCGAACACGAGGAGGGTAAATGATGGTGTCTTCTTCAATTCACCTGGCTATAAGAACAGTCGAGAAATGTTCGCAATAAAGCGGTCACAGTCGTTCAATTGTATAAAGGAAATATCAAATTAATAAAAATTCCTAGGGGTAGGGAATCCACGCTACAAACCGTACCTCGTCATTGTGATTCGTAGGTTTCACAATTGCTAGACTTGCAATTCAGGTGAACTAGTTGCAGCTAAATGTAGAACCAAGCTCACGCTCTCGCGCTATTGCCGGTCTATAGCAAACCTAGGGTAGGGTCCAATCTCTTACACACCCTAACCTAGGCAAGCTAGCGTGAAGAACAACATCATTGTTCAATCGTATCTCGAGCCCACTCTCGTGCAAACACGAGCTACGACCTAGGTTGGGATAGTTCATACCCGTCCAAACTCTTGCAAACGGGTATTGGTATAGGATTGCAATTGAAAACCCTAGTTTCGGTCCAATCTCTTGCAAACCGATTCCGGAGAAATCCAATTGTAACCCAATTCGAATTTCTAGGGCTTCCTATCGAGTTGGGCTCCAATCTCTTGCAAATCCCAATCGGTATGAATCCCTAGCTATTCGTATTAAATCAATCTCAAACTAACCCTAATCAATTCTAGCAATAATTTCACCAATTCATCACAAATTAGAAATAGGGTTCGTAGGATTCATCCCTACACCCTAAGACGATAAAACTACTCACAATTCATAATGCAATTCAATGGAAATTCAATAATAAAATCAATAGAATTCATTGCAATATTCAATATATCAATAAAAATGAGATTTTTGATAGAGAGAGAGAGAGACAAACCAATGAAGTTTCAATAGCATCCAACAAAATAACACTTTTCTCTCTCCCAAAGGAACTAAATCTAATATCCTAAAAGTAATCTAAAAAAGGCGGCAAAATGTTCTGAAAAAGCTCTCTAAACTAGGTTAAAAACTGGGGTTAAATACCCCCCAAAATCGCCCAAAAAACTATGACAACATTGCCCCTGCGCAGCCTGAAAATCGCAATTTACGCTACAGGCATCACGGCTCACTCGGCCGAGTGACAAATGTCATTCGGCCGAGTGACACACCCTTACAAATTCCAGTAACTTCGGACTTTTGGGGGTCGGCTCCTCGGGAGTCACTCGGCCGAGTGACTTTCTTTGCTTTGACCGAGGGGACTTTTTCACTCGGCCGAGTCGGAACTCGGGACGGTACTGACAGATTACAGTAAGTTGGGACTTTTCGTTTGCCGTCGTCTTGATGCCACTCGGGCGAGTGGTGTCTCCGTGGTTCGGCCGAGTGGACTGGCGATGGTCGGCCGAGTGCACGCTGAAACTCAGTCTGCTGCATGTCCGATCTGGCCGGCCGAGCGGGCTTTCGATGGTCAGCCGAGTGACTCCTTCACTCGGCCGAGTGACATGCTAAAAATGCCCAATCTTCGTATTTTTGCCCCCTCGTCGCTCCTACGACGTTCTTTCTTCTTCCACTCCTCTCCAATAGCAAAGTTCCCCTCGAAAGAGTCACGGGTGACACTCCGGAGTGGGTGCATCTCAGAATCACTCCAAATCGCTCCGAATCTCCTGAAATTCGACAAAAATAAGAAATCGTGAAAAGTATCGCAATATTGCCGAAAAATCATGAAAAACGTGATTCGAGCGATCAAAATGGCTTGCAAACATGCAGAAAAAAGGTGTAAAATATGGAGTGATCACAAACCAACATAAATAATAATCAATAATAATGATTCAAATGAAATTTACTTACTCCGCCTGCATTGATGACACGTTAGTCTCGTATTAAATATTAATCATACGCATCAAGCAGATGAGGAAGATATGAAATATGAACCAATTATTGACATATAGGATCTAAATCCATTTTTATATCTTCACTCCCCCTGAATCTAACATATCAAATTAGATTCATGGTAAATTGCTTTGAATTATCAATTAGCACATTGTCATTATTAATTCTCTCCCCCTTTGGCATTAGCAAAAAGAGCGGGAGGAGATCAACGACATGATTACAATGGCTAAAAGTAAAAGCACGGGAGTCGAAGAATACGACCACGGTCCAAATGACACCAAAGTAAAATACCAAATGTAAAATACCGAAGAAACTCAAAGCGTGCCAACGTGACAATAGTCGAAAATCGAAAAACGAAATCATCAAAACATGGGTAAAAATCGAAAAACGAAATAATCAAACCATAGGCGAAAATCGAAAATCGAAATCATCAAACCATAGGCGAAAATCGAAAATCGAAATATCCAAAACTCAAATTAATTTCACTTATTGAGTTATGGAACATACTCTCCAATATCAACATTCTTAGTTAAATAGTGCATGGAAAACAATTCTATGTTTTCATAGAAGCAAATCTATTTAATTCACAAAATCGTCGAACGACGAAATCAATATCAGAGACATAAATCCATAGAGAAAACCAAATGTAGCATGCAAAAGTGTTATGCCAAAAATAGATATTAACTTCATAAAAACTTATGGCATACACAATTCTAGCATACAAATTGAAGCAAAATGATACCAATGTAGATATTCTAACAATGCATGCATTCAACCTACATGGATACCAAATGTATATTAAATGTAAGAATATACTTACACCATTATGCTCCCCCTACTTTGGTGCATATCTTAAGCACCATCAACTCCATTTGAATGAAAAACTTTGCAAATCAATGAGTTGGTAGGGTTGGTATCCCATGATGGATTGAACCTAGAAGACACAATTCTTGGTATCCAAAAACCCTTTTGGATCCTATGGGTTAGGCAACAATTTTAATAAACTAAATTCAAATTAACTTAACTCATAGCCCAACTAAATTCAAATTCAATATGAATTTAAGTTTCAAACAATCATGCACATCCAAGACCAATATGCAAATAAAAAGAATAAACCAATTCTTACCACAATTGCTTTGGTACCCATAAAATGAAATTAAGCTTATGGTACCAAGCAATGAAGGGTCAATGAAGACTAACCCTTCGGAAACCAAGTCCAAGAGGACCTTGATTTTCCAACATAGTCATCATTCAAAATAATATCATTAATATATGATTGCACATACAAATCCTTATTATACATGCTTGTGTTCTTCAGACCCCAAATGGTGTATGTCTTGGGAGTCCTAATCCTATTGGGAACATGCATACGTTGTTGATTTCTATGTGATGCATGTCGTGGGTAAGCATATGGCATATGATGCAATGGTGCATGATGATACTTATTCATATGAGAATGTGAATGAACATATGCATGTGGTGGAGCACGTGCATGAGTGTGTCTCACATGGTGTGCACGTGATCGTGGATACAGAGCATAAAAATCATCATATGTGCTAACATGTGGAGTAAGATGTGTGTTCCTACGTGGCATGGCATACATGAAAGCATGACCCCTCTTTGGAGGTCCACCCAAAGTGGGGTTCTTTCCAAATGGGGGTGTGTACCTAGCGGAAGCACCATTGGTAGAAGAACTACACATGAAGTGTTTACTCCTACTAGTAGAAGCATCGTACGTTGGCCTAACAAAGGTGGCGGATGATTTGGATGACTCTCCCATCTTATACCCCAAGCCAATGTGATGATTGGCCGGAAGTAAGTCATTTAGGATATTATCCAAATGGCCCTTACCTTTATTGATTCGGCCTAATGTGCACTCGTATTTCTCGGTGAGAGAATGCATCGAAGCATCCAAGGTGGACACTTGCGATGTGAGTGCGCAAACAAGTGATTTGAGATTTTTATTCTCAATACTCAAAGTTGAGTTTTGAGACGTCAAATCCGCTATCACATGTTCATCCGAATCCTCGATATGAACATGCTCAAGTTGTGATTTGAGATTTACAATCTCATTTCTCAAACCTTCAACAACGGTGTCGTTGTTGACAATGATATGCTTAGGCGAGGCTTGAAGACTAGTTAGTTCATTTTTAGTCTTAATAAAACGAGTAGCCAAATTAGAAAACTTATTCCAAAGTTGTTCGTTGGCTAATGTAAGTTCGTCCATTGTTATCTCACCGCCTTCATCCTCACTTTCATCCCCGCTTTCATCGGAGGAGGTCTCTTGATCATGTTCCTCTTTTCCCATGAAGCACGTGTGTGCTTTCTCCACTCTTTCATCGTCCGACTCTCCACTTGAGGAGTCCTCGTCGGAGTCGGTGAAAGTGCCTACAAGTCCTTTCTTGTGCCTTCTCGACTTGTCGTGCTTGGATGCCTTCCACTTCTCCTTGTGTTTTTTAGAGGACAATCCGACTTGATGTGTCCTGGCTTGTTGCATTTATAACACACGGGAGAGGAGACATTAGTCGAAATAAATTTTGATTTACTCTTGAACTTACCTTGTCGGAAGAATCGGTCGAACTTCTTTGCCAAATCAGCCTAAGCTTCCATGTCCAACTCTTCTTCCGATTCTTCTTCCGATTCTTCATCATCGGTAGATGGAGCGGCCTTGTACGCAATCGCCTTTTTCTTTGGCTCGTCTTGCTTCAAGTACGCCTTCATCTTCTCCTTCATCTTGATCTTACTTTTCTTGCGTACCTCGTAAGATAAAAAGGTACCCATTAGCTGTACAACAGTGTACTTATTCATATCGTTACCTTCCTCGATGACGAAGGTACGCTTTTCCCAACAAGAAGGGAGTCCGTCAATAATCTTTGCGACTTTCTCCTTTTGGGTGTAGATCTTCCCAAGAGCTTCCAATTCGTTGGATATGTCCACGAAGTGAGCATAGTAGTCCTTCATTGTTTCACCATGTTCCATGTGAAACAACTCAAATTCTTTGTTAGCGACAACGAGTTTAGAATCTTTTACCGTACTCGTTCCTTCGTGCAAGATGAGGAGTTGGTTCCATACTTGATATGCACTCTTACATGTGCATATCTTGTTGAAGTCTTCGGGCTCACTACTACAAAAAGGACATTTAATAGCACATCTTTAACAGCGCTTGCCAATTATAAGCGCTGTTAATTAGAGGCACATATAATAGACAGCGCTTCTTTTTGCAAGCGCTGCTAAAAGTCGGATAATAGACAGCGCTTCTTTCTGCAAGAGCTATTAAAGATCAGATAATAGACAGCGCTTCTTTTTGCAAGCGCTGCTAAAAGTCGGATAATAGACATCGCTTCTTTCTGCAAGAGCTATTAAAGGTCAGATAATAGACAGTGCTTCTTTTTACAAGCGCTGTTTATTAGAGGCACAGATAATAGACAGCGCTTCTTTCTGCAAGCGCTGTTAAAAGTTGGATAATAGACCGCGCTTCTTTCTCCAAGCGCTGTTAAATATCAACTAAACAGTTCTTCCAGAAAAGAGAGCGTAGTTAAAGATCGTAAAAAATTTCCGCCCCTCGTCAATTTTCCCCCCAAAGTTTTCTTCCCCCCGCCCAAAGCTTTTTTTCTCCCGCATCCCCCTCTAAACCCTAGTGACTCTAGCCGCCTCCACCTCCTCCCCGTTCTCTCTTCCGCCACCGGGCAAACTCGTCATCACCGAACCCACCTTCCCTTCCTCCCGAAGCCCGCCACTTCCCTTAATCTTCTTCCCCCGATCACCCGCCTTGCACCGCCCACACTCCTACGAACAGAAACACCGCCCACATCTCCGACTGCCTCTCGAACGACCCTCTTTCCTTCCTCTAGACACTGACAGTCTCGCATCAATAACGCCACTCGCCACACATCCAAGCCACCGTGCCCTCCTGCACCGTCACACGCCGTCCTCCCATCGAACTCAACGCTCCGACCACCATCTCGCCAAGCCCCTCCTCCCACTTTCGGCGATCTCCCCGCTACCCCACCTCGCCACTGCCTTGGCATCGCTGCAGACTGAGCGGTCAGTAGCATCGCCGGCAGTCCATCCTCGCTCATGTGACCGGCGCCCCGTTTACGGTTTGGGCGCGGTGTCGTTTTACCGCAAGTGCACGGTTAGTGTAGGGTGCGGGTTTATCGAACACAGGGAGGTGGATGGCTTGAGTGGCTACTAGCCTCGCCTAGGTCGTGTGCTAGCTACGCGGATGATATGGGTGGAAGTGTAGAAATATAGAGAAGAAGTAAAAAAGACACGAAAAGAATCCCCGCTAACACGGGCTAGAGCACTCATGACACTTGGCATTTGACTTGATCCGGGGTGAGACATTGCCCCAAATGTTGGTACCTAGCGTCCATGGCCCGATATTCCGGTCGGTGCCAAGCACGCTAGGCCTACCCGGTTCCGGACGGTGGGCACTCCCGTGTCCATTAACACCTTCCGCAACCGGGAGCATTAAGGCCACAATGATATCTCTCAACACTTCGTCCAAGCCGCTCCCGCGTGCGAGGACTCGATGTCTACGCTGGGGGCGTGAGCTATGGCTAGGGGGTCAACCGCCAAGTTTATTCCCCCTTGGCCCGACGGTCAAAGGCGGTCTTTCTCCCGCCAATGACAATGAAACACCCCCGCGTAACCCTAATGGCCAAATAGGTCAAATGTGATTTCTAGCAATACATCGAAGCGGATCTTGACAGGACAAGCACCGGACCCCAATCCCCAACACATCTAGTGTGTTGCCATACGAATTGGACTCAGATTGCTAGAAATCCCCATTGACACATTTCATCGAACACATGCCATGCAACCAAGCCAAATGTAAATTTCCAAGCATCAATCCTACCCTAACCCGTATTAGGGTTCATCAAACACTACTCAATGGTGAATAACATAAAAACAAGCAATAGAAAAGACATACAAACGTTCACCATCAAGCAACAATGAAAACAACACAAAACAATAGAAAATGAGAGAAGAAAACACTTAGCTTGCAATTGAGTCTTCAATCCATTAAAAGATTTATTAGAAGATAAAACCTAATCTAATATACCCTAATCCTCCCAACAAAGGGGCTGAAAAAGCCCTAAAAACTAGAGGAGAATCCCCTCCAAGTCGTGCCCCCAACCCCTATTTAAAACCCCTCAAAAACCCTCTTGGGTCGGGTTCAAAACTGTCAAAAAAGGCCCACCCGATCGGGTGAAAACTCACCCGATCGGGTGGAACAAACAGAGAGCTCAGATACGCAGAAACAGGTCTCACCCGGTCGGTTGACAAGTCAACCGATCGGTTGAAGTGAAATTCCAGACTGCAGCCAGTTTCAGCACATAGCTGCGCTTAGAAAATTCCAGAAAAATCTAGAAAAATCGGATTTGGGCATGTGACCTATCGTTGGAAAGCTAACGACGATGCCGACGCTAGAAAAATAAGAGATCACCCAAAATCCTTCTGGAATGGTATCAGATCTTCAATGAATGAGCAGCGGTGCGTGAAAGCGGAAGAAAAGGCCACCCGATCGGTTGAAACATCAACCGATCGGGTGAGCCGCTTGTTGCTTTGGCTGTCGGGCTTCGGGAGCTTCAACCGGTCGCTGAGGAGAACGGGTGGCATGACCGGGTCGTCGTTTGGGAAACTTCAGCTTCAGATGAACCGATCGGGTGAGATATCACCCGATCGGTTGGAATTAAGCTCCAACTTCCCGAGAACTTTGTTGGGATGAACCGGTCGGCGAACCGGTCGGTTGACTTTGCACTTTGCTCCAACTTCAGTCCGGGTCGTGCACACGTGCATCACCCGATTGGTTGGCTGTGTCCAACCGATCGGGTGGGGGCTGAAAAGTGGCAATCTTGGTCGTTTGACCCCCTGGATCACGCGTGACCCCTCCCGTTGCTCCGGGGACTCATGATATCATCGTTAAACGTCCCCTACAGGGTCAATCCCCTGCAATCATGGATAAACAAAGAAAAGTGAAAGAAAACGAGAAAACACAAGAAAACGAATACAAGACGGCGGTAAAATACGGAGAAACACGGAAGAAAACGTGCGCAAATATATGAAATATAAACGCACGTCAAAATCCCCCAAGCTGAACTCTTCCTCGTCCTCGAGGAAGACGAGTGAGAGTAGGAGCTCGGAAGGGAAAAATAGAGAGGAAGAAAGAAAAAGAAAACTCTAAGCCCTAGATCGTCCATCAGAGCCATCAAAATCAAAAACGACACACCAAGCAAGCAAACGCCAAATCACACCACTAAACCTAGAAAAGCGAGTCCAAATAAGTGTCGTGGGTCCACGCAGTGAAGCGCAAGTGAGCGTGGCCGTGTGCTAGCAAATGGTGAAGCTTTCTACGATGTGCAATGAGGCTCGATATACACAAATCCAAGAAATGACCCAAATTATCGATCCGAATTGAATTAAGCGGCGAATATAAGTTCAAGCATGCATGAGAAGAGTGGGAAAAGAAGCGTATCATTCATCGGGGACTCCACAACTAGGGTCAAGGAAATCACGCCACTATAGCTTAGATACAAGCTAAATAGCTCCTAAGCCAAGCGTTTTCGATAACGACGGAGGTTGAGATGTTGTGGAGAAGAACACTCGGTGCAAATTCTCGCCTTCCCTTTATTCTCGGCAAGTAGGAAAATATTCACACGGGAATTTTTTTTGGGTTTTGGGTATTTGCATATTTTTTTGGCTTTTTGGCTATACAATCTTTTTCTTTTCTTTTCTTTTTGGGTTTTTCATTTCTTTTCTCCTTTTTTGGATTTTTGGATATTGGGGTATATACATGTGTACTCTCCCAAGTGGGAGAACGGTACACGACGAGGGGGTTTACACCAAGTAAAACAAAAATGAAATCGGATTCTAAACACTTGGACAAAGGAGATATTTCTCGCTAATCAGAGCATAGGCTAAATGGGTTATCCTAGTCCTTGTTTGTGGAATCCCGACACATGCGAATTGAAATATACGATATAAATATAGCATGCATATAGAAGCAGATAGTAGAAGCAAATACCGCATATTCAAATCGGAGCATGATAATCTAGGGGTCAACCAAGGATAGGTATATAAAACAACATCAAAAAGTAGAAGCACACTATAAGCTAGATACGACACACGACGCACATAAAAGCAAAGTGGACCCACGAAGCGTGAAATGCAAGAGGACTCGATAACCTAGGGTTAGTGAGTGTGATTATCGATGCCATGCTAGGGGTGTGTGATTTTGTGGCAATTCATCATATGGGGTCATCTCTAGGAGAGAGAGAGAGAGAGAACAAAAGATGAGAAGAAAAAGAAAAACACGATGGAAAACGACTCAAAAACGAAGAAAAACGACACAAATGACGCACGAAGTGCGACTCCCCCAAGCTGAAACTTGCATTGTCCACAATGCAATAGTAGTGAATACGGGAGGGCAATGAAAATGGGGGGGCGTTACGCACCGACACAAAAAATGAAAAACACGAAAAACACATGAGCGAAACTGAAAAATAAAGAAAAAGAAACACTCAAATAAAAGGTATAAAACACGACAAAAGAACACCTAGACACAAACACACAACAACGACACACGAAAACATGCACACAAATCGATTTCCCCCAAGCTGAACATGACAATGCTAGCAAAATGATATGATCAATGTGATGCAGAAATATGCTAGGGGAAAATCAGAAAAGAAAGAAATCAGAATGCAGGAGAGACAGTCTGCTCGTTCTCCTCGGAAGAGGATGTGGGGTGAAATGATAGAAGGGCACGACATGAAGGGTTATTATGATGCAAAAGCAAATCCTAGATATGCTCCCCTTGCTAATGAGAGGAGACGAGATTATTCAAATCTAAACTAGAAAGCGGTAAATTTTTACACTACTGGATTAGGATACACCTGAGCATAGGCGGATCCAAGATCTGGAGTGGAGCAGGTAGCTGCTCTAACTGCTCCTTCTGTGGCTCCGCCAGAAGCGCTGTGCCACGTGTGCCAATGGACCCAAGCAATGCACCTCCAAGCATCCCTCGTAGGTGTCCACCTGTGACCTGCAAAGGAAGAGGTGCATTAGTCCATGGCAAGAAATTATTTCCCAAAATAAATGTATTCCAGAGATAGTCGCCGGTAAATGATGGTAAAATATATGAAATGTGGCGAACACTCCCTGGAAATGGTATACTATCCTCTGTGCTAGCGACGATCAAATCCCCGCTCTCCATGTGAAGTTGCTCTCCAGGTGGTGACACACCGCAGCATACCTCAAGGGAAGTCGATCCTGTGTCCTGTGTGAGATATGGTGTGTCAAATATATATGAGTCTAAGGAAATATGACGTGAAAAGCGAGACTCAAATGTGGAGTGAGAGTGAGTATGAAAATCTCCCTGAATAGGGGCAATATGCTCAAGTAGATGCTCAGCCGCAGAAGAAGTGGAGCGTGACGGTAGAGGTAGATGTGGCTCGGGCTCCATGAAGTGGACGATCGTATCCAAGCCCTCATGCACATCCTCCTCGACGATATGCGCATGCTTCTCCATCTGCTCGATGTCCTGAATGACATCCTCATGGTTGACCACCGACCAAGGAGGAAGCTGTGACAGAGATGGCTGTGGAGGTGGATGTGGAGCGGACCCCTCGTATGTGGTCGTGGTGTCGTCGTCCTCACGCACATCCTCCTCGCCGGTATGCATAAGCTCTGTGGTCTCCTCGGTGCTCTCATAGGACTCATATGGGGTTTCCAAATAGAGATGACAAGTCTCTCCCATAGATCCTAGAGACATCTCCCCATCCTCACTATCATCATCAAAAAATGCTTCGTCATCCAAGTGGTAATGATGGAAAAATGGGGGGTCGGCATGAGATGTGTCTATTGTGGCCGACGGCATGGTAGTCTCAACCATGAAAGTAGGTATATCATCTCCTTCATCCCCTCTCTTTGGCGTAGTCTCGGTAATTGGTGACATCACGTTTTGTAAGAATTTGCCTTGATTAAACAAGGCACCTTCAAGGAGAGATACGAGACTTGATTCTTCTTGTGGTGGTGGAGGGATATAAGGCTGAGGAAATGGATGGGAGGTGTTTGGGTTATGGTTGTGGGAAAATGTATGGCCTTGGTGTGGGGGGAGGCTCTCAAGGCAATCATAATACACGTGCCCCGCCATCCCACAAGTCTCACAAACCAAAAATGAATAGGGATTGTAGCCTCTCATCTGAGCATCGAAATTTGATCTCCACATGGTTACACCAAAGATACCTGGACAACAAAAATAAGAAAACTAGAGAGGAGCGTCAATAGCACAAGAAAATAACAAAAAGATAATATAACAGTGGGGGAAAAATTTCTTGGTTATTGAATATATATATTTTTTTTTATAAAAAAAGAAAAAGAAATTTTTGTGTTTTTATGCGTAGACTAACGAACCCAAGCTAAGCTAATATCAAACCGAACGCCTCCCCAGCAACGGCGCCAAAAAATTGACCGGCGCCCCGTTTACGGTTTGGGCGCGGTGTCGTTTTACCGCAAGTGCACGGTTAGTGTAGGGTGCGGGTTTATCGAACACAGGGAGGTGGATGGCTTGAGTGGCTACTAGCCTCGCCTAGGTCGTGTGCTAGCTACGCGGATGATATGGGTGGAAGTGTAGAAATATAGAGAAGAAGTAAAAAAGACACGAAAAGAATCCCCGCTAACACGGGCTAGAGCACTCATGACAATTGGCATTTGACTTGATCCGGGGTGAGACATTGCCCCAAAAGGTGGTACCTAGCGTCCATGGCCCGATATTCCAGTCGGTGCCAAGCACGCTAGGCCTACCCGGTTCCGGACGGTGGGCACTCCCGTGTCCATTAACACCTTCCGCAACCGGGAGCATTAAGGCCACAATGATATCTCCTAACACTTCGTCCAAGCCGCTCCCGCGTGCGAGGACTCGATGTCTACGCTGGGGGCGTGAGCTATGGCTAGGGGGTCAACCGCCAAGTTTATTCCCCCTTGGCCCGACGGTCAAAGGCGGTCTTTCTCCCGCCAATGACAATGAAACACCCCCGCGTAACCCTAATGGCCAAATAGGTCAAATGTGATTTCTAGCAATACATCGAAGCGGATCTTGACAGGACAAGCACCGGACCCCAATCCCCAACACATCTAGTGTGTTGCCATACGAATTGGACTCAGATTGCTAGAAATCCCCATTGACACATTTCATCGAACACATGCCATGCAACCAAGCCAAATGTAAATTTCCAAGCATCAATCCTACCCTAACCCGTATTAGGGTTCATCAAACACTACTCAATGGTGAATAACATAAAAACAAGCAATAGAAAAGACATACAAACGTTCACCATCAAGCAACAATGAAAACAACACAAAACAATAGAAAATGAGAGAAGAAAACACTTAGCTTGCAATTGAGTCTTCAATCCATTACAAGATTTATTAGAAGATAAAACCTAATCTAACCTACCATAATCCTCCCAACAAAGGGGCTGAAAAAGCCCTAAAAACTAGAGGAGAATCCCCTCCAAGTCGTGCCCCCAACCCCTATTTAAAACCCCTCAAAAACCCTCTTGGGTCAGGTTCAAAACTGTCAAAAAAGGCCCACCCGATCGGGTGAAAACTCACCCGATCGGGTGGAACAAACAGAGAGCTCAGATACGCAGAAACAGGTCTCACCCGGTCGGTTGACAAGTCAACCGATCGGTTGAAGTGAAATTCCAGACTGCAGCCAGTTTCAGCACATAGCTGCGCTTAGAAAATTCCAGAAAAATCTAGAAAAATCGGATTTGGGCATGTGACCTATCGTTGGAAAGCTAACGACGATGCCGACGCTAGAAAAATAAGAGATCACCCAAAATCCTTCTGGAATGGTAGCAGATCTTCAATGAATGAGCAGCGGTGCGTGAAAGCGGAAGAAAAGGCCACCCGATCGGTTGAAACATCAACCGATCGGGTGAGCCGCTTGTTGCTTTGGCTGTCGGGCTTCGGGAGCTTCAACCGGTCGCTGAGAAGAACGGGTGGCATGACCGGGTCGTCGTTTGGGAAACTTCAGCTTCAGATGAACCGATCGGGTGAGATATCACCCGATCGGTTGGAATTAAGCTCCAACTTCCCGAGAACTTTGTTGGGATGAACCGGTCGGCGAACCGGTCGGTTGACTTTGCACTTTGCTCCAACTTCAGTCCGGGTCGTGCACGCGTGCATCACCCGATCGGTTGGCTGTGTCCAACCGATCGGGTGGGGGCTGAAAAGTGGCAATCTTGGTCGTTTGACCCCCTGGATCACGCGTGACGCCTCCCGTTGCTCCGGGGACTCATGATATCATCGTTAAACGTCCCCTACATGGTCAATCCCCTACAATCATGGATAAACAAAGAAAAGTGAAAGAAAACGAGAAAACACGAGAAAACGAATACAAGACGGCGGTAAAATACGGAGAAACACGGAAGAAAACGTGCGCAAATATATGAAATATAAACACACGTCATCATGGAAACCCTTCAACCTCTGACGCCGGCGCCTTCCCACTCCCGTAGTGCCTCTCCTCCCGAGACGCCAATGGTGAAGAACCTCCATAGTTCCGACCAAGCTTTGGTGACCCTGATGCACTCCATCAAGCTTTGGTGACCTCCCAGATCTGACCAAGCTTAGGACTTTCGAGGGATTTATCTCTTCAAGAGTTTTAAAATATTTAATTTTCCTGTTGATCACATCTGGATGACTAGAATTTGACATGTAGAGATTTCTTCAAGTGAGATCCAAACAATCGACATCTCTCAGACTCTTACAAAGCATCGAGACCATCGATCGGAAGGCTGAGGAGTTTAATTTGGACAATGATGCATATCGACAGCCCTCTTGTCATCATCCTCGTTACAACATTCTTGGGGAACTCAGAGGTCCAAATTGTCAGGTATCTCCAAGCTTCTACTTCGACCTCCGTGCTTTGACCGAGATCATCATCCGAGCCTCGATCGCTGCCAACCGAGCAAACTGAACTATGGATCATCTTCGATTGGGCCGCCATCAGAGCTTTGAGCTCGCCGAACCTCCGGAGAGTCCTCGAGGCGGTCGCGAGCATGGTCACGGCCGAAGATGGGGTAGTTTCAGGAGGGTTCTTGATGAGGCTGCTCAAGATCACCATCCTGGTTGGGGCTTCAGCTAGCGTGAAGGCAAAATTGGTGAGGAGAGCTGGTAGGCAGTTGGACGAGGTTTTTCACAGGGGAGACGAGAAGGAGGGGGTTTGGGTTACGGGACGATGGCGGATCCCTGTATCTCTTGCATAGCCTTCAACATCTTGTGCCAATCTACAAGAGACTCGACAAGGATGTGGGGATGAGAGAGAGAAATTATGGTTAGTTTTTGTTTTTTATTTTTGTTCATGTTTTTGATTGATTTTTGTGGGGGTTTTTTGGTTGGTTGCAGGATCAGAGTTGTAGGGAGAGCCATTATAGGGCTTACTGGCGGAGCAGGAATCAGAGCATCATCGATCGGTTGCTCGTCGAGCGATCTTCGATTATATGCCTTCAGGTATGGATCAGTTTGGACCCATTGCTCGTTTAAAGGTCCGATTTTGGGATTTTTTGGCCATAATTTCTCAAATCTCTTGTGAATGTAGGAGGTGTGGCTGGGGAACGAAGAACTGGTTGATATGTATGAGAAGAGGCTCGGAGATGCCGGCTACATTAGTTTGAAGCTTGCCTGCACGAACAATCGAGGCGATGGTATGTGCTTTCGATGAATCTGATCTATTCTTTGATTATTGTTTTCTTTTGATAGTTATCATTTTTAATTTGGTAGCTGATTAGATTGCATTGCCTTTTTGCACTCCAATTCTTTTGCACTTTTCAACCTTTCATGCTCTGTTTTTTTCGAATTAAATTTGTTATGTTACTGTTATTCTATTCTAACTTCCTAAGAATTAAGATCATGTCTCTTGCATCTCTCTTGTCTCTAGCAACCAGCAACTAGATGGTTTTGTAAAGGTAATGCCATCTCCAGTGTAAATAGAAACTGACATTGAAACATAGGTCGGAACTTATAACGACGAGAAGATATTCAGAGAAAAATGATGAAGAACATGGATTATATTGTGCCTCTTATCATGCAAATTTTGTTATGGGCATCTTTTATAATGAAAATGTATAAGCTAGTTTCTTTGTTTTCCAATTCATGCATGCACCGAATTTTGCATTAGTTTCCACATGAATTAGAGAGGCGTGCGATTTGAAAGGTTAACATTATGTGTAAATAATCTCTTCCTTCTAACTAGTTTGTGGGGGTGTATTGGGCTACATCATTGCTTATGGTAAATTGTCTTTGGGGTGTATTGGGCTACATCATTGCTTATGGTAAATTGTCTTTCTGTCCTTACAGGACTCCTGACTGTCGTGCACAGGGATTACTTTAGAGTTCTAAATTACAGAGAGTTGCTCTTTAATGACTTTGGAGATCGAGTTGCTCAGCTGTTGCATGTCGAATCGGTAGTTCCCTTTTGGCAAAGTCGAAATGGGAACATTCAGCAACAAGTTCTCATTGTGAATACCCACTTGATATTTCCTCATGACTATACCCTTTGTATAGTTCGTTTGCACCAGGTAGCATTTTGTGTAATGATGCAGAAATGTATTTATATTTCTCATGAATCGTTTGGTTGCTCGTTCATTTTTTTTCGGTTTCATTTCATTGTCCATTCATAATCTAATGAGATAACCTGTCATCTTCCCTTTCTGCTAGTAGGTGTACAAAATTCTTCAGTGTATAGAATCTTATCAGAAAGAAAGAAAACTCAGCCCTATGCCTATCATACTTTGCGGGTCAGTTTCTATTATAAGTAATATTTCCCTTTGCCATTTGATCCAAATAGACTTGTTCCTAAGCAATCTCATTTGCAGTGATTGGAATGGAAGCAAACAGGGGCACGTCTACAAGTTTCTTAGATCACAGGGGTTTGTGTCATCATATGATACGGCCAATCAGTATACTGACAGTGATGCAGGTGCGCACAAAGTAGTAGTCTTCATTTTCTTATATTGACGTGCACCATCATTGAAAATTGCAAGCAATCAATAATGGCATATTGGTTAGTATGTCCAGTATGACGGTTTGAATTAATATGTTATTATCAAAGTTTAATATTACGTGAAAATTGTCCTTTAATTATTCATTTCCCTTATTTAAATCACAGAGAAAAATGTCTGTTCAATCCTTTTCAATGGAAGATTTAGAGGTTTACCACAAATTTTCTAAGGATACTCTCTACGGGAAAGAGCTGTTGGTAATGGTGTTGATTTAGATTGGCTTAGTTAACAAATTTATGCAGAGAATATTGTATCTGAGATCCCAGTGACTGAGCAACATTTCCTTCCAAACTGGCAATAAGTAATAACAAAGGCACTATCCTGTAAAGTATCATTAATAGAGTTATGAGGCACACTATTGAACAAAGTTAGCAGAGTTCATCAAATGCATTCCATGATAATGCATTCAGGCTAATGGGGCGAAAGGCAAGTGACAATACCTGATGAGTTTTGCTTCATTCCAAGGAAGTCATATATTTAAGCCTTGCTGAAGCAATTGACTTAAGAAAGGTAGCTGTGACATTTTTATGAAAATAATGGAAGAATCTCAAATATTGCCAAGAGATGTTGGTTGAGGTCTTTCTTAACAGTTGTCACTACGTTCTGTTATTCTTAAAGCATATTGTGGGCAAGAGCTTTTGGAATGCGGTAGTAGGGGTGTAGGTAACATTCATGCACACTGCATTAGATATACATTATGTAATAATTCCCCTCGTTCAGTGGTTTTGTTACATGGAATATAATTCACCAGTGTTCCTATAACGCCAGAACTTTTGAGGGTAAACCATTATTCATCTATTAATTACAAAAAAAACTATTAGTCCTCTATCATATGTTTTCATTATACTTCAAATTTCACGTCCAAGCCTTCACCGCCTGATTAACCATCACTAGATCATTTACAAATAAGTAACAGTATGTTACCACATCAAACTCGTTTAAATTACAAAAAGGTCTTGGAAAATAGTTGTGTATGTAAGAAAATCATGGCAATATCTATCTGTGTATAAGCATATATATATTTCTTTTTATAGTTTCATTCATCAAGTTCGATGTATCATCATTTATTTGCCTGTGAATTTTGTGACATTTTTAATGTCCTAGCAGAGTTACTATAACATTTTTATGGTGTTCATTGCCAGGTTATAAGAAACGAGCCAGATTTTTGTCGGAAGCCTTGGCCAAACATCAGTGAAAGCGCCAAAGATTTTGTTAAAAAGTTACTTGTTAAGGAACCTCGTGCAAGGTCGAACCTAGCTAATTTTTAAAAACAAGTTTTTGATATTTGTACCGAAACTGTAGCATGTATTGTGTTTTGGTGATACAGGATAGCTTCTTCGCGAGCTTTGCTTTGGGTTGTCATCACCAACAGTGCTGGCCTTACATCCTATCCAATTGACATGGTCTGTAGAAGAATGATGATGACATCTGGAGAGGCCGTCAAGTACAAGAGCTCTCTGGATGCATTCCAGTAGATTCTGAAGAACAAGGGGGCCAAGTCTCTCTTCAAGCTGAGCGGGTGCCAACATTGTGGACTTCTGACATTCCCGAAGAGGGAGGCAATAACTAATCTGATGTGGGCTTTCTTACTTCATTGCTAATGAGTTTCTATGTTATGCCTTGTATCTTTTCATCATAGTTTTTTGTTGTGTCTTTTTGGGGTTAGAGTGAGTGAACTTGTTTAAATACTTATATCAATCTTTCCTTGTGCATGCACATAAAGTTCATTCTTTTGGAGGTGCTTTTGGTTTTTTAACATTGTTTTGTTAATGAAAAACTTAGGCAATCTTTTAGTGGTGATGAGCATGAATTATTAAAGAGCTGAAGTGATATTTAAAATCTTGGTTTGCATATTGAATATATATTTTTGCAGTTCGGTTCCAGCATATCATCTTTAGTTCATAAATCTGTTTTGCATCAGTTGGATTTTTCACAAAGAAAGATTAGATTGATATGTTAACATTGTAGAACATCTGACATGTTTTTTTATGCCTATTTTGCACATCATGAGGATAATTATTATTCTAGTGACTCCTTTTTCTGAAGTCTTGCTCTGATGGATATGTTACTTGCATTACGGTTGATTTTTACAACATTCTTTCATATGTTATTAGAGATTGCTGACCTCCCATTTGTATGCCTGAGAATATGAAAGGTTAACCAAATTTCTTATCATATATTCTAGTAACTCAAAGACTAGGTTCTATGCTCTGATCTGTATATGTTTACATTTTTGCTTAGCATTTTTCAAATGATTTGTGAGTACTTCCACTTTATGGCATTGTACATTTGATAGAGTCGGTGAATCAGTTATGTGAACAGTAGTAATTGCTATCCTAATGATGTATATTAATTTGTTTCTTTTCATCATATTCTTGAATGGCATTGATTTGCTATTGGTGAGTTTGTGATTTGTGGGGTGTATCTCCTGATTCTGATATATACTGAACTTATCTGAAATTGGTTTTTTTTTGCTTTGATCAATGCAGAAGATGCTGCAGTACGAGCCTGGGAAGAGAATATCGGTAAAGAAAGCTATGGAGCATACCTATTTTGATGAGCTAAACAAAGCACACTTGTAGAATCCTCTACTGCTGCTGCTACTATCAATAAACAAAGCATACCAATGGGGGAGCTATCTGCATTAGTGAATTGCATCACAAATTGACTGAACTATGTCATGTGTGCTAATGCACTTGCAATTGTTTGGCAAAGTAAGCTAGATTGGCCCTTTTAGTTCATCATATTAATTCATAAAAATAAGATGTTCCGGCCAAGGCCGGAGAAGCGATACAGGTGGGAGCCCATAAGGCCAGATTTGGAGACGGGCAGCACTCTGGCTTATCCCAAGGTCCTCATACAGATACACATGTTCAATGAGAAAGAGGTCAGCAATCAATTATGTCCCTTACTTCATTCCTCTTAATCTCCATACAGTATTATCAACTGTGCTGTTAATTGTATTTTCGTAGGTGTACAAGTTGTCAATAAGGGCAGCATGTATGCTGGAGTGGCCATCGGACAAGCTGATAATTCAAGTACTGGACGATTCCACTGATGCTTCGTTAAGGGTGTGTATGAATTGGATTAGTCTTGGTTAAGGGTGTGTATGAATTCAAGTACTGGACGATTCTACACTGTTTTCTGTTTGGCATTCGTTAAGGGTGTTTAAGATCAGAAGCAACTTCTCTTTTCAATCTCATGTAGCAGAAGCATTTTTTTGATTGCTCTTTTGCTTCAGGGCATCAGAGGATTGCGTGATGCAATTGCTGCTGGAATTGCTGCTCGTGATGGTTATCCGTCCAATGCAGATGATATCTTCTTAACAGATGGAGCAAGCCCTGCTGTAACGACCTTGGGAATTCACGTGCTGTAAACGGAGGTGGCAATTCAAAATCTCAAAACTAACCTGCAAACGGACCAGAAATTCATGAAATTTGTTTTTTTGGCTTTGGGCTAAACATCATATTATCAATATTTGATTGTGCTCCGTATCCATTTATTAGATATGCCAGGTTTTGTTAATGGGCTTGGCTCTTCAGCTATATTTCTATGCAAGATGAATGATGTAACCACTACATGTTACCTGATAAAATACCTAATTAATTATAATGCTTTCGGTGCATTAAAACCTTTAAGGCTGTGCAAATATTCCTAAATAGCCATTCAACAAGCACTATAATTCCACTTGCATGGTTTTGGGTACTTAGGTTCAGGTTTCTATTTGAAGATCAAATAAATATTTTCATATGGCGTGGTTTTTAGTATTTTGTTAATTGATTATGCCACATAGTAGTCTGATGGATCATCATCTAGATGCTTAAATACAATGTGTCTAATTTGATAATTTCTTGAATTATTTCTTATTGTTAGGCATTAGTAAAGGGGAATGCTAACGTTCTAGTTTTCCGCGCTTAATTACGATGTGAAGAATTACACAGTTAGTTCAAACATCATTATTCTAGTTTCTTCTCAATTATCCCATCAATATTCTAATTTTCTGTCTGTTTATTATTATTATTTACTTGGTTTTCATCCATACAGATCTATGCAGTCTCCATTACTATACGAATCGTGGTTAACCTGAAAAAATTGTTGGCGTGTCTGCAAAGGCAGAGCATTATACTTGCATGATTGATCTTCTGGGGAGAGCAAGACGATTGGCGGATGCACGAGCTCTTATGAGGGAGATGCCGATGGAAGCAAATGCCAGCATATGTGTTGCTTTATTAGGTGCGAGCAGAATACACAAGAACAACAAATTAGTAGAAGAGGCAGCAGAAAAGATTTTTGAGATGGAACCCACTCTGGAATGTATATTACTGCTGTCGGAAAATGTATTGTTCAATGAGTGATTTAATGGATAATGACTGATAAGTTTTATATGCGATAATGTTTCTTATTTGTATTACGGATCATCTTCAAATATCAATGCACATTGTCTAATTTATGTCATTGTTGAATAAAAGCAATTTAATTTTATTGTTTCTTGTAATTTAATGTTATTGGTGGTTTATTTAAGCATTTTGAACATTAAATGGATCTATTTAAATATACAACGTAGGGAGAAACAATAAAATGAATTGAAACAAGTGCTGTCTATCTGAGACCTTTAACAACGCTTGTTAAGTACAAGTGCTGTCTATGGTGGACCTTTAACAGCGCTTGTACTAAAGAAGTGTTGTCTAAGGTCCCAATAGACAGCGCTTCTTTAGTACAAGCGCTGTGAAAGGTCCACCTTTAACAGCGCTTCTTTAGTACAAGCACTGTTAAAGGGCCCCCTTTAACAGCGCTTGCACAAACAAGCGCTGTTAAAGGCCCTCCCTTTAACAGCGCTTGCACTAACAAGCGCTGTTAAAGGGGGCTTTTAACAGCGGTTGCACAAACAAGCGCTGTTAAAGGCCCCCCTTTAACAGTGCTTGCACAAACAAGCGCTGTTAAAGGCCCCCCCTGTAACAGCACTTGCACAAACAAGCACTGCACAAACAAGCGTTGTTAAAGGCCCCCTTTAACAGCGCTTGTAAAGCGCTATTAAAACCAGCCCTCCCTTTAGTAGCGGCGAGATAGATAGCGCTTGTAAAGCGCTATTAACGACCTTATTTAAGCGCTGTTAAAGGTCCATTTTGTAGTAGTGGCTCCAACGCACATTGCAAGGCATTCATTGCCTTGGCATTATTTGCCTCCGCGGTAGTCCACTTTGCGAAATCTTCTTCAGCGGGCTCGACATGCTCCGTCATCGTGGCTCTCCAAAGTGAAGCGCTCCGGAGGAAGGTTTCCATCCGGCATTTCCAGTACCCATAGTTGGTACCGTTGAAGTGAGGAGGCCTGACAGAGGATTGTCCTTCCATAACTGAAGAAGATCCTTGACGATCTTTGAAGACGTTGTAGTCGTTGTTCGTCATAGCTTTGAACTCTGGCTCTGATTCCAATTGTAGTGCCCTGTGAAGCTACTACATACGTACTAGAGGGGGGATGAATAGTACTTTAAAATAATTAAGAACGTTATTCCTAACTATTGTGCAAAACACAAACGACAATGCGGAATAAACAACAATCGACAAGAATTAACAAACGCAAACAAAACATGTAACGGGTTTGGAACCACCCAAAACGTAACCAGTGATCCTACGTCCTAAACACCCGGATCCCCTCCAGATACTTGAGTTAGAAACCACTAACCCAAGATTTAGCACTATGAAATTCTTGTGAAAAACCTTCACAAGACCAAATCATACACAATATAAATGTGACTCCCACAACCCGGGATCTCACACTCTCTCACAACCGAGAGACACAATTGCAATATCAATTGAAATGAAATAAAGAAACACTTACCACAAAATCCTATGCCTTGAGTAAATCTTACCAAATTAGGGCAAAGATGGATTGTTGTGGAAGAAGATGTCACCAAACCCTAGCTCCAAGAAGTTGACCAGCAATGGAAGCCTAGGGTGGAGTTGGTGACCTTGGATCAAGCTCTTAGCTTGAGAGGCTCACAATGGAGAGAATCTCTCTTCAGGAATTTGGCTCAAAGAGTGAGGGAGAGATTCTTGGTGAGAAAAGAGAGCTTAGAAATAGCTTGAGAAAACTTCTCTCTTAGGTCTGAAATAACTTTGATAATGGACCTCTAACCTTGCCTCAAACGAATCAGGTTTGTATTTATATAGGCAAGAAAAATCGTGCTCAAAATATTCCCAACAGTCATATTTCTGAAGCAGTTAGTCGGTCTAAGAAGGATCACTAACCGACTAGATTGGAAACTAGTCGGTCGGTGATTCTTCATGAACCGACTAACAGGCTTACAGTCAAATGAGAAAGTTCCAGGCAATATGAACTAGTCGGTCTAAGAAGACTTGCCAACCGACTAGTTTCACAACTAGTCGGTCGGGGAGTGTTTTTTAACCGACTAACTGATGAAATAGGAAAGGCTGGATTCAAGTTGGACTAGTCGGTCTAAGAACAAATGCTGACCGACTAGTTTATCAACTAGTCGATCGACAAACGTACTTTGACCGACTAACGATAAATAGTAACTTAGGCTGTACAGGGAAAGCTCAACTAGTCGGTCTAAGAAGGATTTCTAACCGACTAGATCGTCATCTAGTCGGTCGGTGAACCTTCTTTGACCGACTAATTGATCAACAGGGAAAGAGCTGAAATGAGCAAGGACATCTAGTCGGTTCATGAAGAGTTGCCGACCGACTAGATCGTCATCTAGTCGGTTGGTTCTTCTACTTGAACCAACTAAGATGCACTAGAAGCCGAGGGAAGAAGCGATAAGCTTCGGGAAAGTTTCTAATGGCTTCTATGATAAACCTAGCTCTAAGATATGAGCGAAATGAAGATTATAATGTAAGTCCTACTCAAGGCTTAACATTCTATTCTATGAAGCTAGAAGACAAAAGATAAAACATGACAAACCGTCTTCAAAGCTTCAATCTTCACTCTTGACTTCAATAAAACTCCTTGAGATTCAACGAAGCTTCAGGCACACGATCACACGTATTGAGAAGTCTTGAGACGTCGCTTTAGATGTATATAGTATTTTGGCGACGATCTCCATAGCTGTGCTCACAAAGAGTTAGTACGAGATATTTATGTTTGCTCATCATCCAAAACCAAATCCGGGGAATCAATACTCAACAGTATGTATATACTCTTTTCAAAATTCACTTATCCAAATTCTCTTATCCAATTTCTCTTGATAACATCCCTATTTTATAGAATAGATAAATGTATATATATGGGTAAAATGCGCCTGCGCTCAAGCTCAGGTGGGATTCCTGTGCTTGACCCCTCCATAACGTCCAATTCGTTCTGTAATCATGCTAATATCTGACATTTTGGTGCAATTACCATCGCGCCCTTTAAGCCCTTTTCAAAGCGCCTTTGTACTAAATTACATTTAAGCCCTTTTGTAATAAAATACATTCGCTGCCACTTCTTTTGATCTTTCCTGTGAAAAACGCAGAAGCTGGAGTAGATCTCCAGTTTTGCACTATGTCTTTGATTTCAACAGCCTACGCCTGAGATCGCCCTCAAATCCCTACCATCACACGCTCGTTGATTCCCCTTCGACTCTCCTCCATCGAGGTAATGATGGTCATCCCTAATTTACTCGACATCTCATATTGCTCAACATGCATAACATGATAAATTTTTGATGGGGTTTGCGCGGTGAGTAATTTCCAACCTTTGGATGATTAGCGCTGGAAATTACTCTTCTCGCACAATGGTCTACGCGGTGAGTAATTTCCAACCTAGCAAAGTGTTGCGATGGAAATTACTCTCCACGCAAAACGATTCAAAAATTTTGCCCGTTGTGCGCCGCAAGAAATATGAGATGTCCATCAAAACTTACTGAAGCCGCTCATATAGCACAACAACATAGAGCGAATGGCGTACATAATATTACCCACCGCGTAAAACCGGTTATATGTTTGATTTTTTGATGTATTTGATCTGTTCATCAAATATGATGGTAACAATTAGATTAGATTGAAAAAGACTAGGTATTATACGAAAGGTTTTAACATGATTAGTAATAGTAGTGTGGTTTCAACTAACAAGATGATGTATAATCTACTACTACTTGGATAGACATATATAGTAGTCATGCTGTGTCAATATTAATATATTTTTATTTGTTTCTAATGTAGAAAATGAAAATCGAAGAGAGTGAACCCTTTGTACATGATTAGGAGATGCCAAATGAGATTGAAGCTGAAAATGACAGTGCAAACAGCGTATATGAAGAGGATAGGCATAGTGATAATGAAAAAGGTAGCCCACATATTGGAATGAAATTTCAAACAGAAGAAGATGCATATCAATTTTATAATACATATGCAGCAATAAAAGGTTTTGCAACCCGAAATGAATTTACGGGAAAGGGAAAAGATGGAAATACCACGAGGAGGAAATATACGTGCAACAAAGAAGGGAATAAAAGCTTAAAAGATAAGAGGGAGATAGGGATGCAAGTTAAACGAAGGAAAAATGAGAGAGAAGGATGTATGGCTCGAATGACAATAAAATCGCCGATGGAGTATGGCGCATAAACACCTTTGATGATGATCATAATCATGAGGTTATAAAAAGCCAATCGAAGATCCAGATGTTACAGTCACATAAAAGATCGCATATGGATAGAACATGTATGAATTTAGTTGATCAGATGTGTGGCTGTGAAGTAGGACCTGCAAAGATTGCAAGGATTCTAAATGCCACGAGTAGTAGTAATGTCAATATTATTACGCAACAATGCGTTGATCATGGGAGAGTAGCAAGAAAAAATAATATTAGGAAACAATGCATTAGAGTAATAGAACAATTTATTAAAAGGCAAGCTGCAGACTCTCAGTTCTATTATGCTATTGAGTATGATGAAGAGAATGTATGTATGTGTTGGGGTTTTGGCGGACCCCCAGAGCTCGGATCCGTATCCGTCCTAAGTCGGACGGACCACGGAGGCACATAAGCGCAACGGAAAAACCAGAAATCTAAATTTCTACACTAGCTAAACATTTTAGCTAGGCTCTGGGGAGCCAGAACCTAGCCCGATCTATGCCGTCTTGGAGTGGGGCTGACCACCCCAAGAAGGATCTACACTAAAGCGACTAATTAAAATCTACACTAGAAAACGCTTAACCACATACACGGAATCTTGGCCCTGGAGCAGGCAAGATGTACCGCACAGTCTTGAGAAGCTCCTCGTAGCCGAGCCGCGTTGACCCGATCTCCCTGAGCCGCCTCGCACCCTCGCACCGATCCGCCCGAGCCGCTTTTGCCTCCGAGCCGATCACACGCGGTAGAAAGTTTCACTTGAGAAGAACCCGCGTCTTAGACGTCCGGATCAGATCCAAACCCCCTTCGTAGTCGTGCTAGGACTACTCCGGAGAATAGGAAAATTAGAGAGAGAGATTTAGTCGCCGATCGAGCCTGCTCTAAAATTCTGGAGCTACTCGATCGTTGACTGGTGTGTGTTTCAACGAGGAGAGTGCACCCCTATTTATATAGGGAGTGAGCACTCAACTTCTCGTTGCGGGCAATGTGGGACAATCCCCATGAAGAGAAAAACAAATTAAGTCATTTGGCTTAATTTCAACTTTAAAGTTAGCCTTTCACAAAGTCAAACTTTAACGAATTAATTCTCCTCACATACTAAACTTCAGACACCAAACAAGCTATCAATCAGAAAAGCTTGGAATGGTGAACGCGTAGGAACTGACGGTGACGAATTTCGACTTCGTTTGACCCCTCAAACAATTGCTCAAAGTTTAGCAATTTACACAAAATTCGTAGCCGTCATTAGGGTTTATAAAAACCCTAATTTGACTTAAGTTGCGGGCGCGCCCGCTAGACTTAGCGGGCGAGCCCGCCCAAGGGGGCAAGGGCGGGCCGCCCGCCCGCTGCCGCAGCGGGCGGGCGCCCGCTGCACAAGCGGGCGCGGGCCCGCTGTGCAGCGGGCCGCACCCGCTTGCAGCGGGCGCCCGCCCGCTGCGTGCAGCGGGCCGTGCCCGCTGCATCAGTGGGTGCTGGCCCGCTGTGCAGCGGGCGCCCGCCCGCTGCACACAGCGGGCCACGCCCGTTGCTGCAGCGGGCCGCGCCCGCTGTGCAACGGGCGTGCGCCCGTTACAGCCAGCGGGCGTCGCCCGTTTTGCCTTTGCACATGGGCCTTTTGGCCCAGTGGGTCTAACCCACTTCCCCTTGAACTCTTTCTCCGTTTCTGGGCTCGTTTGAGCTCCGATTTGGACGTGGTTTGAACCTGTGTTTAGACCGGGACGATCACGTCATCCAGGTAACCCTTTCCAACAAGTTTGTTCCTACAAAATTCGTCGTAACTAATTTACAACACGTTTAGTTAAAGTTAGCATCTAATGCAACATTGTGCCCCTATTGCTAATGCGACTAACTTTCATAATTCAACTTGTGAATATCATCAAATGATGTTTCTCTCTATTCTATATTCCTATTACTAAGACACGAATACTACTCAGTGTGAGACCCTACAGCCTGACCTTACTACAGGTTGGGGATCGAAACCCCTAGACGACGGTCACTACGAGCAGTAGCTGTCGTCCCTGTTTCAGAGTCATCATAACGTGATCGACCCTTTGACAAAAGTGTCATAGGGTTTGCATTGGCTGTGTCAGTGATGAATTCCGTTAGCTAAAATCCCTTCGTCAAGACTGTGTTATTGTTGGCCTAGGGTATGGTTTACTGTCAACCCTATTAGACAACATTGGTCAGTATACGGCGGTCTTTATTGTATACACGTTGTACTACTTTCAACGTACCCCGGCCGAGGATTAACATAAAGACCGTACTGAACCTATAACACTAACTTCCCTTTAATGGAAGTGACGAATCCCATCTTAGTCACTTACTCACCTTGGGAGATTCAGGTGCAGCCCAACCTAAGATCTTTCAGCAGGACTGGTCCTCGAAGCTAGATCATGGGTCTAAGCTATACCGTCCGCTCACAGGTTTGTACAGATGACTTCAGGTCTTAAGGATCAACTAACCTATCATCACCCTAGAGTTATTAAAGACAGATCATTAAAGTTAACCATTTAATTACTCTAACTTGGTCGTTCAGTGAACTCATTCTCCAATGAGCACCTGTGTCTCGTCTCCGACTTCACCAAGTCGAATGACTATGAGATCATCATTACCCGAAGGTAAGACGAAGACACAGTGATCTATCCGATGTGTCGATATCCAGTTCTCGACACATCTACGATCATGAACCGTTTTAGACCTACGTTTCTATTCGGTCTCTTACTTACTCATAATCGAGATCTCATCTAGATATGTAAGGACCTAACTATAAGTCTATGGATATTATCTAAGTATATAAATACAAATGATTTTATACTTAGAATAATACGTACCATATACGGTATGAACAAGACGTATAATCAAGATAAATTGCCTTATGGGCATATATCTTCCTACATCTCCCACTTGCACTTAGGCTATTTATCTCGGTATCTCATACCGTTATAGCATATCGGTCACTTTGACATTTGATATGACAAACCTAAGAATGGTTCTACTAATAAGTATCTACAACGAATTTTAATGGATTGAAATTACATCTCTTGATCACACAGGGTTGATCCTTTGGAAAAATGATCTGGATCAATTTTCCTAACTTTGTATAGCTAACAGTTAGCTTATACGATTTAGATGTGGGGTCTAACATTTCCGTAAGTCAGTTCTAGCTCACTCCACTTTATTTGTGTCAATTTGTCAAGTACATATTTGACACCCTAAGTCTCTATATATATACGATTAAATCAAAACAATTTTGACTTAATGATTTATATAGAAGATTCAATAAAGTGAAAAATCCTTTTTACTTAGTTCGAAAAACGGGACTAAGTATATGAGCTCGCTCCCACTGACTTTAAGAATTGTCTGGTTGAATTACTTCAACATAATAACTAAATCATATTTAGATTTATGTGCAAAAATAACATTTTGGTAAGTGCCTCAGATGGAATGTACAAGTGTCAGATTCGGTTTGACGAATGAGTCAAGTCAAGATCGTTGTAAGGAATCTTGACATTGACTCGTTCAATCAAAACGTCCTACACTGTACTTATTCCTTTAACCACATTTAGTATTAACTCTTTTAATAACTAAATGCAAATAATTAAGAATTAATCTTGATATGCGTATTATTGTGATAGCTCACAATTTATACGCCCCCTTGGAACCTATACTTAACTACTGATTGACTTCTAACATTTAGTCAGCTCCAAAATCAATATTATCGAAGCTATCCTCCATTATTCGAAAATATACGCAACCATCACAGAAAAGCCACATCCCCAGAATTTAAGCCAATTCAATTTCAATTGCAACAAACGAGACATCCATTTCAAAACAACGGGTTCATTAAAAGAACCTTAATTTTGTTTATCAAAAATAAACCTTGAGTGCAAAGCACTCATTCATTGTTTTCGATCCTTAAAGATGATACATTTTATTCAAATAAGAAAAATATCATCTCCATCACGATCAGCGTCTCCAGAAGTCTTTGAGCGGTCCCAGCAGCAACTGTTGCTTTAATTGCCGACCGATCTCCGTGCTTCTCTAATCTCCAGTTCTTATCAGCCACCTGTATACAGTACACAGATGTCTATAAGTATCTCATACTATATGAATGGAAATAATTGCATTTAATTGAATTTTAATTTGTACCTGAGGTGGAGGCATCAGTATGCCCCTTCTTCTTCTCTGCAAGATAGATCTTGCAGTTCCTCTTCCAGTGGCCAATCTTGTGGCAATGGAAGCACTCAGATTTCGACGGGGCCCCTTTGTTCTTCTTCTTCCCATTCTTAGCCTTCGCAGGTTGTGGGACCTGCCTCTTCTTTCCTTTGCCTTTCGGCTGGTCGGAAGTAGCAGAGCCAACAACCAGTGCAGCCGGCTTCTTCTCAATCTCCTCAAATTGCCGGAGCATATTGAGGAGACCAGGAAGATCCGTCTCAAGGCTGTTCATTATAAAGCCAGTTATAAAGGGCTTGAACTCGGGAGTTAAAGACTTTAGGATAATGTCCGTGGACATCTCATTGTCCAGGACAAATCCTAACTGGGCGGCGTCCTCCACGTACCCGATCATCTTGATAACATGATCTTGCACGGGTCCTGTCGTCATCTTCGTGCCCCAGAGGTTACTAGTAGCTTCGAACTTGGCAGCTCTGGATCGCTTGCCATACAACTCTTGTGCATTAAGGAGTATGCTCTGAGCATCCATATGTTCATGCTTCCTTTGCAGCTCGTTGGTCATCGAAGCTAGAGCAAGGCATCTTGCCTTCTCAGCATCTCTCTGGTACAACTTGAAGGCTTCTTTCTCTTCGTGGGTTGAATCCTCATCGGGCTTGTCCGGAGCGTCCTCGAATAATATGTATCCAATCCCAGCTAGGGAAAGGACCAACTTAATGTTCCTAAGCCAGTCTTTGTAGTTGGTTCCATCCAGCACGTTCTTTTCTACCATGTATTTTAGACCTGAGTCCATTCTGCATTTTATAGATACTTTAGTTAGTATATGTTCGTAGTATAGTTTTAATGGTTTTAATAAAACTATATTCTCCCACTAAATTTATTTAAAGCCATAATAATATACAATTTATTATAAAATAATATTTGTGAGAGAGGGATCCGACTACCCTAAGTCTGACAACCTTGAGTGTATCTCAACAAGTTGTCCGACTCTGTAGTCGGTAGACGAACTCGTCGTCAATCATATTTACTATGATTCCCTATCGATTTGGTACCCCTAGTCATTTGTGATCATGAGTGTGCTCAACCGGATCACAATGGCTAGCCTAGTCAGACCCTTGTTTTCGTGTCTAGCCTGACTTGCCCCTTTGCTCGGTGTATGCACGACGCGCCGGTTTGGGTCAGGTCTTAGACTACATTCTTGGTTAGACTTACGCCGAAGCTCGAGGGATGAGACAACGGTTTCAGTCAGGTTAAGATGTCAATCAAGAAATCGGTTTCTATAAGATTGACATGTCACGGCTTGAGTGTAGCTCAACAACCGGAACATGTTTCTTACAGTTGCCAACTCCTAAAACAAGGAGGGCTACGATTTATCTTGAACAAGATTATTATCGTATTGACTTAGGTATAGTCGATGGACTTACATAGTCATGAATCGACTCCTTGCGGTCCAGCGGACGCGGCCAGGGAATTGACTAAGCCAGGACCACTTGTTACCCAGTCTAGCTAGGTTGGTCCAAAAACTTTAGCCAAGCACATTGACCGACATCATGATCCATTGAAGGAGTTGTCATCAATCTTATGTTTTCCAAACAACTAAATGGCTTTTAATTAAAAGAACTAGTTAATCCTTATCAACTAGTGGATCCTAAAATTCAAAATTTTTCAGATTGGTTGAACATCTTTTATTAAGTCCTTATCAACTATAAGGTTCTACGTTCAACTTACTACCCCAATCTTATTAGGATTTTAATAAAACAATTCAACTTAGTCTTTTTATGAAAATCATTTATTGAACGTTTTAATGAAATGATTTACAAAAATAAAAGGACTACCCTAATCAGGTATTAGGTTCGATGTTGTTTTGTTTTATCAAACATATCATGTCACTATCATGTTTTAATGGCTAACCTAACAAGGTTTGTGTATACATTATACAACATGAAATGAAGCAACTAACTTTATCCGCATAAAAGCAAGTTTCATTTTTAGTGACATATAAAAGGTATTTGCAAGTTTAAAATTATCTATATAATACAAACATGCAAATCCAAATTTTAACACTTAAAGTTAAAGATTAAAATTTTAAAGCCTTCATAAAAATTTTATCGCATAAAACTAGGTCGTACAAAATTATCTAATAATTTTAAACATAGGCCTTTTAAAATTTTAACCTTACTTCCAAAATTAAAATGTCACAAAATAATTTTAGAAACCTATATGTAACAAAAAGAAAATAATTTATGTTTCATCCCATGAAATAAAATCATTTCTATGCTTACATATTTTTAAAACAATTTAAAACCCTTTTTAAAAACTTTTAGAAACCTTTTAGAAGCTTTCAAATAAAGTTTAAAAGATCTCTAACTTTATGTAACTAAAGAAAAATTCTTAAATTTCAAAAATAAAATTTTTCTAAAGTTTACATAAACTTTAAACACTCTTTAAAATTTTTTCATATCTCAAAAAAAAATTTTATACAGTATTTAAATGTTGGATACCTATTTAAATTTATCACATAAAGTAAATAAAATTTTTGTGTTGCATAAACAATTTTAAAAACACGAAACAATTTTAAAAAACTATTTAACATTAAGCAAAATAGTTTGTACATGAAAGCTAAGCATTTTTAACTATTTTAAAAAGTCGCTATAGTAGATCTATAGCATAACCCTGGCTCTGATACCACTGTTGGGGTTTTGGCGGACCCCCAGAGCTCGGATCCGTATCCGTCCTAAGTCGGACGGACCACAGAGGCACATAAGCGCAGCGGAAAAACCAGAAATCTAAATTTCTACACTAGCTAAACATTTTAGCTAGGCTCTGGGGAGCCAGAACCTAGCCCGATCTATGCCGTCTTGGAGTGGGTCTGACCACCCCAAGAAGGATCTACACTAAAGCGACTAATTAAAATCTACACTAGAAAACGCTTAACCACATACCCGGAATCTTGGCCCTGGAGCAGGCAAGATGTACCGCACCGTCTTGAGAAGCTCCTCGTAGCCGAGCCGCGTTGACCCGATCTCCCTGAGCCGCCTCGCACCCTCGCACCGATCCGCCCGAGCCGCTTTCGCCTCCGAGCCGATCACACGCGGTAGAAAGTTTCACTTGAGAAGAACCCGCGTCTTAGACGTCCGGATCAGATCCAAACCCCCTTCGTAGTCGTGCTAGGACTACTCCGGAGAATAGGAAAATTAGAGAGAGAGATTTAGTCACCGATCGAGCCTGCTCTAAAATTCTGGAGCTACTCGATCGTTGACTGGTGTGTGTTTCAACGAGGAGAGTGCACCCCTATTTATATAGGGAGTGAGCACTCAACTTCTCGTTGCGGGCAATGTGGGACAATCCCCATGAAGAGAAAAACAAATTAAGTCATTTGGCTTAATTTCAACTTTAAAGTTAGCCTTTCACAAAGTCAAACTTTAACGAATTAATTCTCCTCACGTACTAAACTTCAGACACCAAACAAGCTATCAATCAGAAAAGCTTGGAATGGTGAACGCGTAGGAACTGACGGTGACGAATTTCGACTTCGTTTGACCCCTCAAACAATTGCTCAAAGTTTAGCAATTTACACAAAATTCGTAGCCGTCATTAGGGTTTATAAAAACCCTAATTTGACTTAAGTTGCGGGCGCGCCCGCTAGACTTAGCAGGCGCGCCCGCCCAAGGGGGCAAGGGCGGGCCGCCCACCCGCTGCTGCAGCGGGCTGCGCCCGCTGCACAAGCGGGCGCGGGCCCGCTGTGCAGCGGGCCGGGCCCGCTGTGCAACGGGCGTGCGCCCGTTACAGCCAGCGGGCGTCGCCCGTTTTGCCTTTGCACATGGGCCTTTTGGCCCAGTGGGTCTAACCCACTTCCCCTTGAACTCTTTCTGCGTTTCTGGGCTCGTTTGAGCTCCGATTTGGACGCGGTTTGAACCTGTGTTTAGACCGGGACGATCCCGTCATCCAGGTAACCCTTTCCAACAAGTTTGTTCCTACAAAATTCGTCGTAACTAATTTACAACACGTTTAGTTAAAGTTAGCATCTAATGCAACATTGTGCCCCTATTGCTAATGCGACTAACTTTCACAATTCAACTTGTGAATATCATCAAATGATGTTTCTCTCTATTCTATATTCCTATTACTAAGACACGAATACTACTCGGTGTGAGACCCTACAGCCTGACCTTACTGCAGGTTGGGGCTCGAAACCCCTAGACGACGGTCACTACGAGCAGTAGCTGTCGTCCCTGTTTCAGAGTCATCATAACGTGATCGACCCTTTGACAAAAGTGTCATAGGGTTTGCATTGGCTGTGTCAGTGATGAATTCCGTTAGCTAAAATCCCTTCGTCAAGAATGTGTTATTGTTGGCCTAGGGTATGGTTTACTGTCAACCCTATTAGACAACATTGGTCAGTATACGGCGGTCTTTATTGTATACACGTTGTACTATTTTCAACGTACCCCGGCCGAGGATTAACATAAAGACCGTACTGAACCTATAACACTAACTTCCCTTTAATGGAAGTGACGAATCCCATCTTAGTCACTTACTCACCTTGGGAGCTTCAGGTGCAGCCCAACCTAAGATCTTTCAGCAGGACTGGTCCTCGAAGCTAGATCATGGGTCTAAGCTATACCGTCCGCTCACAGGTTTGTACAGATGACTTCAGGTCTTAAGGATCAACTAACCTATCATCACCCTAGAGTTATTAAAGACAGATCATTAAAGTTAACCATTTAATAACTCTAACTTGGTCGTTCAGTGAACTCATTCTCCAATGAGCACCTGTGTCTCGTCTCCGACTTCACCAAGTCGAATGACTATGAGATCATCATTACCCGAAGGTAAGACGAAGACACAGTGATCTATCCGATGTGTCGATATCCAGTTCTCGACACATCTACGATGATGAACCGTTTTAGACCTACGTTTCTATTCGGTCTCTTACTTACTCATAATCGAGATCTCATCTAGATATGTAAGGACCTAACTATAAGTCTATGGATATTATCTAAGTATATAAATACAAATGATTTTATACTTAGAATAATACGTACCATATACGGTATGAACAAGACGTATAATCAAGATAAATTGCCTTATGGGCATATATCTTCCTACAGTATGAGTATATTTTGGGCGGATGGAAGGGTGATGACATCATACAGCTAGTTTGGAGATGTTGTTATATTTGATGTCACTTATAAGAAAAATAGATTCATGTTGCCATTTGCACCTTTTATCATAAACAGTCTATTTTATTTGGATGTGCTCTTCTTGCTGATAAGAAGGAAGAATCCTTTGTGTGGTTATTTAGACAGTGGTTAACATGTATGTAGGATAAAGCACCAGGAGCTATCATCACTGATCAAGACCCAGCAATATGCAATGCAATCAAAAGAGTTTTTCCAAATACAAAGTACATGTATTGCATATGGCATATCAGTATGCGTGAAGATGAGCTTCTACGTTTATTTCCATCTTCTTATAACCCTGAATTTGAAGAGGACTATGCAAATTAGTGTAAGAACAGTCAAAATGTTGAAGAAGCCGAGAATTGTTGGGGCATCTTAATGGAGAAGTACCAAATGGAATTTTAGGAGCCATTGATAGAAAAACAAAAAAATGTAATGAAAGCTTGGAAGTGGTTACATACGATGCATGAGAAAGCACAACATCGGATTAAGGCGTACCTACTGGATACTTTCTTTGCAAGTATGAAAATGTTAATACGATAGAGATTTTGTAAAAATATATGATCAAAATAAACTAAGAAAATGGTATTCATTTCTTGTTTTGTGTGTAGGCATAGCGTCCAACCAAAGGAGTGAAAGCATGAACGCTTATTTTGATGGATACGTAAACTGTATGACTCCATTATACGAGTTCATTGATCAATATGATAAAGCCGTTAAATTTCAGCAAGACAAAGAGGATAGATAAGATACTTTTTGTATCAAGATCAAACCAGAATTTAGTGGCATGCATGAGTTAGAGGTTCATACCGCAAAGGTATATACTTGAAACATATTTTCCATTTTTCAAATTCGTTTTAAAAATACTTCATACTGTCAACATGAAAGGGTGAGATTGGATGGAGATACGACAACATATATAGTAACTATACGGATTGATTGAAAGAGCTACTTGCATAATATTCAATGCAATATATCTACGGGAATGTTCAGGTGTACATGTGCAAGGGCTGTGACTGAAGGTTTGCTATGAACACCAATTTTATATATCATGAAGCAAAAGTTTGATATGAAAGTCATCTATGAGAGATATATTTTACCAAGATGGACTCTAAATGCAAGACATAGCATCATGAGTCTTTGGGCCTCTTCGACTAGCACAGTACACGGAGTGCGTCTAAATCAAATTACTCTACTTCAAGCCTGGAGTATTCGTTCATCATTCGATAAAGTCGTGGAGGCAGTTACAAGAGAACCCCTTCTGTTTGATGACGCCTTTGGGTGGGCAAATAGTTTTTCGGACCAACATAATATGAATAATAAAGCGCAAACTGCTTCTGAAGAGCTAAGCGCTCAGGTGGGGTCCAGTGAACCTATCAAAGAAGAAGTGGGACTAAATGATGTCATTAAACATAATCCTGCAGAAGAAAGAAATAAAGGCCAACCACGAGTGGCATCAAGGATTCCGTCTGGAATACAAGTCTCACAAGAACAAAGTCAAACAAGAACAACGACTTGCAGTGTTTTGCAGAAAAGGGTCATGACATGAGAACTTGTCATATGAGTACATCTGGTAGAAAGAATGTAAATTTTCTCAAACGTTTACTCTTTTATATACTAGTATAAATAATTTTAACATCATTGCTCCATATTCTATGTTGGAAAAATCTTCGCCCGATGACTTAACAAGGCTTTGATATGAAGGGCGACATTTTTATATACTATAGGTAACAATTTTGTATTAGCTTGGAAGAAATATTCTACATGCATCTGTCATGGACATATCAGTATAAATGTGATGAAACTAAACTGGTTCTCTTTGAAAATGGTTATATGAAAACGGCAGCCTCCTATATTTTAGTCCAAAATGCAGCCATTGTGGCGTTGAATTAATAGGGCTGGGGGTCCAAATTGAATCTTAAAACACAAATTCTTGATTATAAGCGTATGAGGATGATGCCTATTATTCGAGACCTATATCCGCTGCTGCGGATCTCATATCTTATAATTTCTCTGTTGCTGCAGATCCTGACAATTGTCAAGAAAATTAATGTGCTGAAGTTGTAAGAAAAAGAAGCAAAAGAACTGAAGAGAATGAAGAGAATGAGGCATGTAGCTGTGCACGATGAGTAACTGTAGGTAATTGTATACTGTTTTGCTCCGGGCGCACAACTGTTACAAATTTTGCCGGTTGATCGCACTGAGTAAAACTTGGTAATTGTACACGTTTGCTAATAAGCGCACACAACATTCAATAATGTTGCGGATGTGCACGCTAAATAAATTGGGTAATTGTGAACAGTTATTCTCCACGCTCACACCGGTTACTAACTTTGATGGTTATGCTCGTTGATTAAATGTAGTAATTGTAGACAGATGTGCTCAGCTCGCACAACGTTCAATGTTGTTGCAGTTTGTGTGAGCTGAGTAATTGTGGGAACTTTAAGTTAGCATCACGCAATTTTGTAATGTGTTGCAATTGTCTCAAATTTAATGACATTGTATTAAGGTCTGTATTCCAACATACTACAACATTTATGCATTCAACCGTACATAATACAACAAAGTAGAAACTACATCTAAACATTTTACAACATCACAATTTGGAACTGGTAAGCAATTCAAGCACTAGACTATACTAGGGATACATGGATTCTCACCATGAAAAAATTTCAACTTTGTTGCCATTTATGAGCTGCTCCATCAGCGTCACTTGCTGCAAGTATCTTGGCCAGCTGTCCCCTGTATGCGTTGAAGAAGAATCAGTGATGAACACAAAACAAGGCATAATTAAGTAAAAATATTATACAGGTAGACTTAGAATAAGATAAAACAGTTGTTATCATCAAGCAGTGATGTTTGTAACTAAGGATCAAAGAACATATACAAGCAGTGAAGTCTGCAATGAAGCGGCTGTGCCTGGAAGAGGTGATAGCTTCAATGATGACGAACAGAACAAATGAAGGAGCAAAGAACATCATCGAAGCAATATATACGTGATGTATTTAGTTTCGGCATCACGTCACTTGCCGCTGATATATTGTCCATCTTTGAGTGTTGAAGACGCAACAGTGATGAAGGAAAAAAATAGAATGTTGTAGAAAAAATATCTTATAATTAAACACAGATAGAATAATAACATCAAGAAGTGTAGTGTATGATGAGGGCTTATGGGTAGGGAAGCTATTTATAGATGAATTGGACTGGCCATGGATAAGGATGAGACTACAGTAGAGTAACTAGGAGGCAAGACAAGAGACCCCATGAGTCTATAGCAAATTGCTCGTGATTATACAGAAGAATGCTCGTGAATCTACAGCAGATTGATTGCAGCCAGATGTTGTTCCCAATAATCTATGACCGTTGTGGTGCACGTTGAGCAAAATTGATAGCCGATAACAAAATAGCTCAACGCGCACAACCGGCAAAAATATGGCCATTGTGCACAAAGAGCAAATTATTTATGGTTTATCAAAAATGCTCAAAGCGCAAAACTGGCATATAGTTGGACCGTTATGTGCATTGAGCAATAGTTATTTTTGATAACACAATTGTTCAATCGACGTAAGTAAGAGTAATATTTCACCAAAAATTTTGTAAACTTGTTTCAGCAGCGTAATGCTGGATATAGTAGAATACATTGACATCATAGAGAGATCGACCATCACGGTAAAAGTAACAACTCCTTTAACGAATCCGGTGCTTTCTCTATTCGATGCATTAGCTGAATTTTTTTTTCGTAGCATGGTTTTTGCTCGACGCGTACAACGGTTAAAATCTGGACAAATTTTACATGACGTTGTACGCTTGGAGTAATTTTATTCGAATGTAACCCATTTTTCCTCGACGTGCAAAACGGGGTATAATTTAATCTGTTTTTACGCTGATTAATATTAATTCAAAAATAAAATCTGTTACCCCATGTGCACAATCTGTAGGGCACACTGAGTAATAAAACTAGCATCTAAACTGTTTTAATACAGCGTACAATGCATTATAATTTAGGAAGGTGTGCGCGCTGAATAAAATCTTATGTATGTCCATGATAACTGCTTTGTAGACTCACGGGGTCTCTTCAATTGGCTTACGGTCACTCTACTGTAGACTCATCCTCATCCAAGGGCAGTCTAATTCGTCTATAAATGGCTTCCCTACCCAGAAGCCCTCTTCAACCTCTACACTTCGAGTAATGTGATAGGCATGAGGAAGAAGTAAGCCTACACTCTACTGTAGACTCATCCTCATCCAAGGGCAGTCCAATTCGTCTATAAATGGCTTCCCTAACCACAAGCCCTCTTCAGCCACAATAGTACGATTGATATGAAAGGCATAAGGAAGAAGTAACCCTGGTCAGAGAGTTGTGTTGGCTCAAACGAGGAGTAGCTCCCGACCGTATAACTATCCAGCCTGCGAAGTCTTCTAAATCATCACCGACGGTATAGCTGGCTTGCCCATCAAGGGGGTGGCCCCCGATCGTATAGCTGATTAGTCCACGAGGGAAAAGTAAGCTCATTTCCGATCGTATATTTAGCTCGGCTCACGAGGGTTTGGCCACCGAGATATAATTATAAATGTGTTGAAACTGCATCTCTTTAAAACTGTATCTAGGAAAACTGATTTACCTAGTATTTTAGTTCAAAATGCAGCCATTGTGGCTTTGAATTCCATGGTTTGTGGGTCCAAAATGAAACTTAATACCCAAAGTTTTAATTATGAGCGTATGAGGATGATGCATATCATTCGAGAAATCTATCTGCTGATGTCGATATCATATCTTATAATTTCTCTGTTGCTGTAGATCTTGCCACTTGTCAAGAAATCATTCGAGAAAATGTATCCATTCAACAAAAATATCTCCTTATACAACGAACCAAATAGGAGAAACAAAAAAGGGTTCGCTCCACCTATGATGCAGGAGCTCTCAAAGAGGTGTCCCCAGGCGATTCGTCTTCTCCTGAACCAGTATGCTGCCCATGGACAATCGGATGACGGGGAAGCATTTTTCGGACCTGCTCCTCAAATGCTATGAAACCCTCCCGGAAGGACCTCGCAATCTTCGGAGCTAAAATGTCCTCGAACGCCCGAAATTCCTCACTGAGAGAATTCACAATCCTCGGAGCCAGGACATCCCCATAACCCCTCTGGACCTCGGCTATGAGCCGAGCGGGGACCACTTCCCGTAGGTTACTTATATCGGCCCAAAGAGCACCGTTATCCATTCTATGCACCTCCCGGGCGAGGGACAATGCATCCTCAACATACTTGGCTGATCTCTCGACAACAGCCCGAGCCTCCATCAACCTTCCCACCTCCGAGGTGAGCTTTGAAACTCTCAGTTTGAACTGGTTGGCCTCCATATGGGCCTCCTTGGCTGATTGCACGGCCACATCAGCCCTCAGGCACTCATGTGCCAAGGCCGCCTCAAGACCATCTACCTTCTTCGAGCAGCGATGTGCCTCTACAACAAGCGTGGACACCTGCGAGACAGAAGGGGTGAATGCCTGGTGGTTTGCTACAGAGGCAACCGGCGGATCGTGTGCCGCTGGGGGACTACTCTTATGCTTCTTCTTCTGCCCTTCTGCCCCTTCAGGCCACGAGTAAGATCGTCTCTTCCTCTTCCCCTGATTCCCAGTTAACACACTGGAACCCTACTCCACGGCCACCACGACCCCCTCTCCGAGGACGAGACCAGCGGGAGCATAAATCTAATCTACCACGAAGAGAGAAGGTTAGGCCATGCCCACGGGCGGAGGGGGAGGAATGCCCACCAGCCTTGACACCCCAATCGGTGGGTAGCCTGTAAGAATGTCCTCCACCACAGTGCGACCAGGCCCATGGCCAGAGGAACTTCCCCGACCATCCGAATATCCTCGTCACTGACGGTTGAGTTGTTGAATGTCTTGACTGAAATCCCGACCCGCCATCTGAGCAAAAAAGATGAAAATCAAGGTAACAAGCAATGGGAAAAGCAGAATTTAAAAGGCCAAAGGCTTTATACGGAAGGTAACTTCAAATCCAAGCCGTCAGATGGGGACGCGTGTCAAAGTCTAACAGAAGGCGGCTCTTTGAATCCCGATCCCTAAGGGCAGGAGAATTCCAACTTCGTGCTACAGGCCTTCATTCAATGTGATTGGCTAGACTGAAGTGCACGTCAAATCCACACGAATCACATTCCTCGGACCAAGCCGTCAAAAGCAGAACGGCCCGAGCGATGGCAGGCAGTTGATCCCACACACAAAATGGGTTAAGACAGAACGGGTCAATTCCCTGATCCAAGCCCATGGGCATTATCGAAATTAGGTACCACACAAATTGTACCATAAAACCCAAATTTTTATGCCTGGTGTGCTTGTTGTGCTCGTTGATGGCCCATTGTGCGCTGATTAGTAAGCTTTGCTCATGGGTAATTGTAAAAAGTTTTGCTCAGCACGCACAACTTTCATTTATGTTGCCCGTTGTGCATACTGAGTAATTTTGTATGGTGACTAATTAGTATCCAGGTGTAAATGCAAGATGATATAAATAAAAGTATCACTTCTACAGAATAAAGAAATGAAATTGCATAGTGATACATGTGTTTTACTATAGCATAATTGCAACCAACAGTACATTAACCCCCTCGTTTTTGGGAAAGCATGGATAAATCATAAACACTAAACTAGTATCGACAAAGAAGCTTATAAACCCTATGAAGCGAAAAACCCCTAAGTATGTACCTTTTCGATCTTTTGTGTGGGTTACGGATCGCACTCATGCATTGAGTAAAATAAAGACAGTGTTAACAATTACTCAACGTGCACACCGGCTAATAAATTTGCCCGTACACATGTGAACATGGAAAGGAAAAAAGGTTGTGTACGGTGAGCAATTGTGAGTTTTGAGTGGTTGTGTGCGTTGAGAAATTCTGAGATTTGAGTGGTATTGTGCGGTGAGCAATTCTGAGGATTGAGTGGTTGTGTACGCTGAGCAAATACCTCATGTTATTTTGGGGGCCGTAACCATGTATTAACATTGGCCACCGTGATTCGTTCTCGAGGAATAACGCTGATCGAGGCCGAATTATGAGAACTTTCATTTAATGAGGCATGGCATTCAGAGCAGCTGATTTGATTCTTGCCGCCAAAACTTCTCGCCTTCAGTTGATCTCAACCATTGCTTTTGGTGAGTTTTCGATGCGTGTCGATCATTGGGTACTATTCCTTCGCGTAATAAAAGAAACTAGAGTTTTGAAGCCATTGGCTTTTGCGCTCTGGTCTCTAGTTAACTCGAGGAAATCTCTTCTTCTTCTTATTGCTTCCAGCAAACAAAAATGTCAGGCGGAGCAAACAGAGATTTGACTTCAGAGCTGGATCGGGCCTATGAAGAAGGCCAGAAGAGGAAGAGGGTTGAGGGGGAAGAGGGGGAAGAGGAGGAAACAGAGGAATCTGAGCACCTCATTCTGGAGTTAGGGGAGGCTGGATGCTCCTCAAGTCAAACTGCTGGGGTTTTAAGGTGGCTCCTTCGGATCCTCGAGTTGGGGCTGAATCTTCCGCCATTGCGACACACGATGGGTGGATATACGAGGACATTGTTCCTCTAGTCCCTTCCATCGGCCCCACATCTCTAGAGCTCGGCCACCTTCTGTTGTCGAACCGCATTTCAGCTGGTCATCATGTGGGGATTCAAGGGGAGACCTATCGGCCCCTGTTCGTCGTAGGGATGGACGAGTCGACCTCCCCTGGACTTTGGGACAGGGGCTCGTCTGGCAGAGAATATCACTCTGCCAAGGGATTTTGACTTCCTGCAGCTGGGTCGAACTTGAGACGATGGCCAACTGCTTCGTTAGCAGTGGCCTTCAGGTTCGTTGCCACTGGGCCTTCCATATTTTCTTCCCCTTCTGGTTTTGCTGATTGTCTCCATCTGCAGGTGACCATTTTCGGTGCATGCATGTGCCGCAGGGCCCTCGACCTGATCGAGGGGCAGCGTCGGCTAGCGGCTTTCGAGAACCAGGCTTCTGAGCTCAAAGCTCAGGTGACGAAGCTAGAGGCAGACTTGGGGACGACCAAAGCCGCCAAGGTCGCATCGGATTAGGAGTCCTCGGAGGGGAATCCAGCTTCTCCTCCGTGTCAATCACCAGGAAGCAGGCGGAAGCTCAGTGGGGGAGAGAGCGTTCTCAACTCCATGCTGAGTTTGAGGCATCGATGAAGGAGGTTGCTGAACTTCAGGTTAAGTTTCTCGAGAAGGAAAAAGAGGTCAATGCTTACAAGGCTCGGACCGCCACCAAGATGGATAGGGCGTCGATATCGATAAAGGACCTTTTTACAGCCGACGATGCCTCGTCTTCCTAAATTTTTCGAATCATTACTTTTGTAAGACTGCTCTCGAGTGAGTCATATGTAATTGTCCAGAATATAATGAAGGGAATTTTTGCATCAGACCCCGACTGAGAGTGTTTCTTCTTCTCCCTCTGATTCCCGGTCGACACACGAGAACCCTGCTCGCCGGCCGACACGGCCCCCTTACCGAGGACGAGATTTGCGGGAGAATGATCTTCCTTATATGATTGCGATGAGTAATTTTGTGTAATTGTATACAGTTTTGCCCGAATGCACAACCGAATGTTAAATAACATGGTTGTACGTGATGAGAAAAACAAGATAATTGTAGAAAGTTTTGCTCAGCGCACACAACGTTCATTTCTTTTGCCCATTGTGCGCGCTGAGCAATTTTGTGTGGTGATTATTTAGTGTCCAGGTGTAAATGAAAGCTGATATAAATAAAAGTATCACTTCTACTGAATAAAGGTCAACAGAAGATGTCTCGGAAAAATACAGAAGAGTCATCGTGCACCTCGGGTATATATTGTATATACTAGACAAATGTTGTTCCCAATATTGATCGACTGACATGGTGAGCGATGAGCAAAATTTTTGGCCTCGATCAAAATTTCTAAAAGCGCACAACGGTCATGCCTTTTGCCCTTTGTGCGCTCTGTGTAATTTATATTACGTTCAATAATTTTTACTAAGAAATTTCATTGGAATTTGATTCAAGTTAGCATCAATGTATATATCACCTATCACAATTTTGTAATGTGCATCAATTGTATCAACTTAATTGACTTTGTATTAAGGTCTGAATTCCGACATACTACAACATTTATGCATTCCAATGTACATAACACGACAAAGTAGAAACTACAGCTAAACATTTTGCAACTTCACATTATGGAACTGGTAAGCAATTCAATCACGGGTCATTCATATGGATATGTGGATTCCGAATACGAGAAACTGTTTAAAGTCAGTTTGAACCGCTCATGCAAAATAGCATTAATCAACAGCTCCATCCTCGTGGACCATCGTCACTTGCCACTAGTATCTTGGCCTTCTGTCCTCTGTATGCGTTGAAGAATAATCAGTGATGAAAAGAAAAAATTCATAATTAAGTAAATATATTGTATAATGAGATAGACCAGTTAGTATTATAAAGAATATTACAACATCACATTTTGGCAGGGGTATGAAATCTACTCATGGGTTCCTTCTTCTGAGAACAGAGAGAAAGGTGTCTGCACATGTTCTGAGCAGCTTGAGAAAAGTGAGAAAATTAGCAAGGGACTTTAGATGCCAGTTTGAGCACTTCCGGATGGAAACTAGAACTGCTGGTAATGTAATGAAGCATTCGATCATCAGAAGGAGCAAAGAACGTCTTCGAGGCCGTATATATGTGATGTCTCCAATTTATGCATCACGTCAATTGCAGGAATTGATTGATTGAATTCTACTTGAGGTGAGAACAAAATTGGATAAATTTAAAATTGATTGGTTGATTTCCCTACTACTGCCAAATGACAGTGTTTAAATACAAAAGACTAAACAACTTTTCCAAATCCTTCGGACTTCAACAACTAGTGGCAACTAATTACGAACAATAATTCAAATAACAGAATGCAAAAGACTAGCTAACAACTTGACCTATTCTTACTGAAAGCATGCATAAGCCACTTGCGCAGGTGAGCAGTACTTCATTTAAGTAATGAACTTTGGATCTTCTTAGCTTATCATGCCACTACTCACTAGTATCTTGGCCATATGTCACATGTAGGCTATATGCATTGAAGAAGAATCAGTGATGAACACATACAAAACATAATTAAGTAAATATATTGATTCATAATGAATATTGCAACATTACCATGTGACAATGGTATGAAACTCAATAATGGCGCACACCTATGAAATTCCTCAGAGCATAGAGCGCAAGGTGGCTGAACAGTTTCGGAGCAGCCAGGGGAAGGTGTCTGCACAGTTTGCGAGAAGGTCCCAAAATCGAACCTACCAAGCTAACAGGCAATGTAATGAAGCATTCGATAACGCCAAGTGCTGATGAAGGAGCAAAGAACATCTTTGAGTCCATATATAAGTGATGTATTAAATTTCAGCATCACGTCACTGGCCTCTAGTATATTGGCCATCTTTGTGTGTTATAGAGGAAGCATTCATGAACAACAACAAAATAGCAAGTTGAAGAAAAAATATTGTATAAGTAGAATCAGATAGAATCAGATAATGGAACTATCATCATAATGTGTAGTGGTTGATGAGATCTTGTGGGTAGGGAAGCCATTATTATAGACTACTTGGACATGCATATGGTCCACATGGATGAGGATGAGACTACAGAAGAGTTAATGTGAGGCTACAGAAGAGAACCATTGTGTCAACAGCGGAGTGCTCATGTATCAGTAGAAAGTAGAATAGTGCTCGTGAATCTACATCAGATTGATACCAGCCAGTTGATGGACCCAAGAATGGTTGACCTTTGTGGTGCGATGTGGGCAAAACTGTTATTAACCTCTAAAATAATTTCTCAACGCGCAGAACAGTCAAAAATACATTTGGTTGGAAAACTCCAAATAAATAATATTGTATGGAAAAACGCACCTGACACTATTTTACATCGACCCGAGGGCTCGTTTAATTCTTTTGCATGTAGTAGTCACCTACACACATTTGCACTTAATGCAGCTGCGGAGGTTCCCTTGCATTTAATGCATTAGACCAATTGGGGTTGCCCAACGCGCACAACGGTCCAAATATATGCCCGTCATGCGCGTTGAGCAATTTTGGGTGGTGGGTAATTAGCGTCGAGTTGTAAATGCAAGATTCTATGTATACTTTTTCCAGTTGTGCGCGTTGAGTTATTGTTCGTAATTGTAGACAGTTTTGATCAGCGCCCACAACGTTCACTTATTGGGTCCGTTGTGCACACTGAGTAATTATGGTTACATTTAAGTTAGCATCACACAATTTTGTAATGTGCCGCAATAGTATAGAATTTAATGAAATTGCATTAAGGTATTTATTCCATTAAACTATAACATTTATGCATTCAAATGTACATAACTCAATAAAGTAGATACTACATCTAAACATTTTCCAACATCACATTTTGGAACTGGTATGAAATTCTTGCAAGGGACTATCGTATGGATACATGGATTCCCACAAAGAAAAAAATGTTAAGCACGATTCCATGTATGAGCAGCTCCATCAGATCCATTAGCATCACTTGTCGCAAGTATCTTGGCCATCTGTCATCTGTGTTGGCTTGTATGCGTTGAAGAAGAATCAGTGATCAAAACAAAAAATAGCATGAATAAGTAAAAATATTGTATAATTAAACTTAGATAGATTTAAGATAGAACATTTGTTATCATCAAGCAGTTATGTATGCAATGAATCTGAATAGAACATATGAAGGGTCAAAGAATATCTGCAAGATGGGATGGACTAGAATGAAGCTGGTGTGCCTATAAGAACATCTTAATCCATGTGATATTTGCATGAAGATGAACAGAACATATGAAAGAGGAGCAAAGAACATCCTCGCCTCCATATAAATGTGATGTATTCAATTTCTGCATCACGGCACTTACCGCTAGTATATTGGCAATCTTTGTGTGTTGTGGACGAAGCATTCATAAACAACAACAAAAATACAATGTTGAAGAAAAAACATTGTATAAGAAGAATCAGAGAGAATTAGATAATGGAACTATCATCACGAAGTGTAGTGGTTGATGAGGTTGTGTGGGTATGGAAGCCATTTACAGACGAGTTGGACTGAACATGGATGAGGATGAGACCACCGTAGAGTAATTGTAAGGCTACAGAAAAGAACCCGTGACAGCAGAGTGCTCGTGTATATACAGAATAGTGCTCGTGAATATATAGCAGATGGATACCAGCCAGATGTTGTTCCCAAGAATGTTTGAATGCAGTGGTGCGCGATGAGAAAAATTGCTCAAACGTATACCTTTTTACTCAACGCCTACAACGGACAAAAATACATCTGGTTGCGATTAGCAAAGAGAAAAATATATATTATCCCATAGTAATATTTCTCAAACGTATACCTTTTTACTCACCGCGCACAACATGTCATATTGTAACAAATCACTGGATTGTAAATATTTTGTCTTTGTGCTCACAAAGGTCACTACTTTTGCCCATAGGGCGGTCAGATTAACTTTGAGTAATGGAATACAGTTTTGCTCATACGACAAGTTCTCATGTTGTGAACCTTTTCTCCACAAACATTGCAGTTATGAGCAGCTCCATAAGCATGTACCATCGTCACTTACCGCATGTATCTTGGTCATCCGTCGAAGAGAAGTCATTGTCGAAGTCGAAGACCTATGCCATCATCGCCAACTTTCTGTCGAACTCTCACAGCAGGAGTCAATGTGAAAGCCTTGCGTCGCTACCGTCCAAAAGGCGCTGCCGTTGGAATCACATCCCATTGCCGTCGCAAGAAGCCATGAAGTCGACATTGGAGAGCCCACATCGTGGAGTCGAAGTCGAGGGGGCCACTGCCGTCGTCGTTGAGGCATCGGAGAAGTCGAGTTGTCGAAGAACTCAAAACCCACGCAAGGTTCATCAGGTCGTCGTGGAGATGGATTGCCGCAAAGCTATCGCACGTTGAAGTTGAAGAGGCGCCGTCGCTTTGGGCTGTTGGAGAAGTCGGAGACCGCCGTCGAGAAGCTGCCACTGCAGATAGCCTGTCGTCGAGGAGAAGAAGAAGCCCACGAAGCAGCCACTGAAGTCGAAGAAGCGAGGGTTCGCCGTTGGCGTCGATGAGGCCCTCATCCTCGATCTGTTGTCGTCATCGAAGAATTGCTGAGGAGACCACGCCGTCAAGAGTTCGTGTCTCCATCGCATTGCCAGAGTCGAGGCGTCGCTGTCGAAGTCGGAGCTGTTGAGCAGTCGGAGAAACATGAAGCTCACGCCGTCGAAGTTGAGTTGAACGGAGAGCTGCATGCCCTAATGCGAAACGAAGTCGAGCGGAGCTGACGTGGATGCATGAGAATTACGTGTGTGCGAAAGAAATGAAGCGAACGTGAAGCTGACATGGAAAAAGAATTTAAGGGAATTGATGTGCGCACAGACAGAAGGAAATTGAAGTTGAACTGTGATTGCTTTACGCACAGACCTATTTGTGCACTCAAATTCAAAGGGCTACGGATTGAGATCCAGAAGTCAGATCGAGACACTGTTTGCGTCAGACTGGAGCTGATGACGTGCTGATTGACAGAGATGACTACACAGACACGAACTGGGCATTTCTAAACTCTTTACTCTTTATATTCGTGTATCAGTGTGTTGTTCTCTGTAGGAGAAACTTTACCGTTATTGTGTTCGTTTGGGACTTGTATGGTTGGGGCTAGACAAGAGGGTCTTGACATGTTGGTACAGTCAAGATACGCATTTACTAAGTTGATAGTGTTCTGCACTTTGGTGAGTGTGGCACAGTCTAGGTGGGGAGTTGGAGCTAGGACCCCATTACAGATGTACAGAAGGAACTTATTAATGCTAGTATTTACTTGGAGGCTGAATGTAGGTCGTTGATGCGATCGTACTAGGGTATTTCTATGTGTACTCTGTGATTGTCTTTTGATTACTCTGCTTGTGATTTTAACTGCGTGTGTTTTCTCGTGGGTTGCACGAGAATATTTTTATTAACCTATTCACCCCCCTTTAGGCTTGGATCCAGATCCAACAAGTGGTATCAGAGCAAGGTTTAGGACCTAGACTAGGATTGACCATGAATCCCAATGATAGTGCTTTTGTTGAGGGACAGTCCATATCATGTCCCCTAGATTTAATGGAGTAGATTATGCTTATTGGAAAAATCGTATGAGAATCTACTTAATTTCTATTGACTATAAGGCTTGGCAAATTGTTGAAAAAGGCTATAAACCACCTGTTATTAAAATTGAAAATGTTAAGATGATTAAACCTGATGATGAATGTGATGAAAATGATTGGAGACTTTATTCTCTTAATGCTAAAGCTATGAATGCTCTCATTTGTTCATTAGATAAATCTGAATTCAATCGTATCTCACATTGTCTAACTGCGCATGAAATATGGCATACTTTGGAGGTGACGCACGAGGGAACGTCACCGGTGAAGGAGTCTAGACTTGCACTTCTGAGCACAGAGTACGAGGGATTTTACATGCTACCAACAGAGACCATAGCAGATATGTTTGCGAGGTTCACCAACATCGTCTACAAGTCTAGCTTGCTCGGTAAGCCATATTCTAACGTTGAACAGGTGAGGAAGATATTAAGAGCACTGCCAAGTTCTTTTAGGCCTAAAGTCACCGCCATCCAAGAAGCGAAAGATCTTTCACAGATGAGGGTGGAGGAATTGATAGTTAATTTAATGTCACATGAGCTTGAATTGCAAAATATGGAAGAAAGAGAGAAACCAGAGGAGAAGGAAAAAGCTTCAAAGCCACTTCCTCTGAAAGCTAGCGAAGATGAAGATGAGGAGGAGGAGATAGCGTTGATGGTCAGAAATTTCAGAAAGTACATCAGGACTCCTCAAGGAAGATCAGAAATGCATGAAAGGTTCATTTGCTATAACACTTTTAATTCAAATAGAAATTCTTCTGAACAAGATTCTGCTGATAGAGTTGAATGCTTTAAATGCAAGAAAAATTGACACTTTGTGAAGCAATGCAGACAAGCTCTGGTTGCTAAAGCTAAAGGAAAAGCCAAGGTGCTAACATGGGACATGGACAGCAAAGCTAAGGATGAGCCTGAGGAGAATGTAGCTCACTACTTCGTCTACTTAATGGCAAAGAACGAGGGGGTAAATTCCTTCATTAAAGCTGAATTGTTAGATGTTTGTAAAGGAATGCAAAATGAGATTAATGAGCTAGAACTCGCGTTAAATGACTATATGAATGCTAGCTTTAAATCACAAAAAGAAAACTGTGACATTTCTGATGAAGTAGATATTCTTAAGGAGGAACTTGTTGCATGTAATGCTAAAATTGTGTCACTAGAAAAATAAAAGACAACCATGCCTGAAAAAGCTACATGTCTTTCTTGTCCTTCCTTATTGAATGATATTAGCATGCTAAAGAAATATTTATTTAAGCTTGAAGTTGAAAAAGATAATGTGATTAAAGAGCTTAATGATACAATATCCATGTTAAATAACGAACTTAAAAGGAAAATGGATGAATTTGAAAAGAATGAAGAGGAAAACAAGAGAGCTTTTCTAAGTAAATGCACCTTGCTTGTGGATGAAAATAAATTATTAAAATCCAAAGTTTCTAATCTAAAATTGTCATTAAGAAAATTTTCAATTGGTAAACATTCGTTGGATAACATACTTGAAAACCAATTATATGGAAATAATAGAAGAAGACTTCGATTTGGTCAGAAAAATGTTGAAAAGCCCAAATTTAAAAAATTCCACAATGTGCCTTCAATTATGAAAAAATATGCATGCAAAGTGCTTTACTTGTGACAGTGTTGGTCACACATCCTACTATTGTAAGTTTAGGAATACAAACATAAAGTTTAAACAAGTGTGAGTTCCTAAAAATTTGATGACTAACACTAGTGGACCTTGTTGGAATCCAAGGTCACACTTAACACCTTTCATGTTGGTGGGATGGAGATTTTGGCTAGTAGCAATGAATTGAAAGTTTCATTCTCTAGCTCCTTAGTCAAATGGCAATGCGAAGGTATATCTTTTCCAATTTACACTCATTGCATACCTTCATAAATTTTGTGTGCACCTGACTTGATTTTTTTATGCTTGCTTGCTTGTATTTTAGATTTGTTTTTAGTTCCTTATAAAAGAAAAACAAAAAAAAATGAAAAACCAAAAAAAATTGTGCTTAATGAATACCTCTTTATGATTCATAATAAGTGGTATTTTTTTAATGTTCATTCATATCCTTTGTAGAAATCATTGTATTATTGTTATAGCTACATGTGCATGTTAGAAACTATTTGGTAGCCATGATTCATGAAATAATTAATTTTATTTCTATTCATGAAATGATTAATTTGATTTCTACACCTACATACGCACTTCCACGAATGCTAAACTTTTAGTACTTTTGGAGATTCTTTTGATGAATGTTGAAAAGTGAATGTCGGATGAATAAAAACTAAATTATCTAAGGGATATGATGTGTAGTGCCATGAATAAAAATTGAGCACAAAGTGAATATGAAAAAAAATAATGAAAATTGCTCCATATGTAAAATGGATACAAATCATGGCAAGTACACTACCACGAGTATCCAACATATGATTTATGGATAATATTTAGCGTTGGTGTATATTACTCGTCAAGCAATGCCAACCTCATAACTAAGAGTCCTTATGGGCTATGTGTTGGAACTTGGTATATTCCATATTCTATTCCATATGGTTTTGATGTGACAATCAATATATTTTTCTGTTACTAACTCTATCTATGCAGATGTGCAGACATAAAGCTTATTTCATTCACATTATGCATATGTTCATATTACAAGGACTCTCTGCAGAATCAGCTTCTCTACTCAAATTACGTTTGGATAACGTATCTTCGGAATAATGTAATTTTACTTTTTAGATAGCTTCATGGCCTTGGTTACAACATATCATATATCTCTAAGCTCCAATTACATTATATTCCAACCCATTTAATCCTAAGTCAAAATTCCCATTTTTCATATTTAGGTGACTAGGATTTTTCCTAGCCTACTAAAAATATTTTCTTTGACTTTTGACCTGAAAATTTTTGACAAGGATCTATCCGTTGACTGATCCACGTCACCACTTTCTTATGTCCGTTTATGACCGTTTTAAAATTAGTCGACTACGAATTTTCGTAGCCTGCTAAACCTTTTTTTTACCGTTTGAGTCCGAAATTTTCTGGACAGTTTCTATCCGTTTGTAACTTCTTTCTGAACCGTTCAGAACAGTCCTGAACCGTTTCTAAATCCTATAAATAGAGGGGTACACCCTCTCTTTTCGTACACCACTTTTCCTCTTCTTTGTTTTCATTTTGTGGAAATCAAGGCTTTATTTCTCTTAAGCATTCTGGCCATTAGTTGTTCTTTTCTTATTTGTAACAAAAAATCATTAGATTTCTCTCTTCGTTTAAGAACGGAAGAACTTGGATTTCAACACTTTTGGGAAAGTTGTTCAAGTTCTTATTTGTGTTTCACCATTACATATCTTGAAACATTGAAGTTTCTCTTTTTAAACACCATCCTTTGAATTCATTCTTGATATTCATACCAAGGCTATATGTGTTATATATTTTATTGTTTCTTCAACAAGGTTTGAATCTTTAGTTGTACAGATTGTACAAAGTTTGGGACATGGAAGTGTCGCCATTTTTGTAAATTTGCGCTTGCAGGGAGCAAGTGATTTTAGTGGATTGAAAATCTCTACAGGGAGTAGAGGACTGGAGTAGGATCAAAAGGATCCGAACCACGATACATCTTTGTGTTTGCGATTGGTTTATTTTCAATACTTCTCATTTATTTTCTGTTCCATCTTTGCAAATTTTAGTAACATTTTATTTGCAACAAGTTTTTATAATATACTGTTCGACCCCCCTTCTAGTGTATTTGTGTATATAGGCGATCCTACACTATGTTTTGGGGTTTGGTAACTTGAACTCATTTTTAATGAGGTGGGAAAAATCAAGGGTAACTAACTGGAAAATAACCTAACATTTCAGCGTTTCTCACAAAAATACCGTATCGTTCATTTTGGTACACATTGGTCCCAAACGTTTGGCAAAATTGACAAAGTTGTACCCTTTTTGAGTTTGCTGTCAGCCAATTTTCGTGCTTGGTACCAATGTGTCCCAAAATGAACGATAAGGTATTTTTGTGAGAAATGCTGAAACGTTAGGATATTTTCCAGCCATAACCCAATGCCAAAAATGAAGAGTAAATAACTGGAAAATACCCTAACGTTTTAGCGTTTCTCACAAAAATACCTTATCGTTCATTTTGGGACACACTGGTCCCAAACATTTGGCAAAATTGACAATGTAGTACCCTTTTTGAGTTTGTCGTCAGCCAATTTTCGTGATGGGTACCAATGTGTCCCAAAATGAATGATAAGGTATTTTTGTGAGAAACGCTGAAACGTTAGGGTATTTTCCAGTCATTAACCCAAAACATCAATCCTAGTGAAATTCATGTTAATTGGAAAATGTGGATTGGTTTTGTTGATGTTCTAAATTGAATCTCCCTTTGTACTTCTATGTTTACATTGTCAGACTGACACATTGGTGGTGAAGTCTAAATTATGATTTTCAATGAATTTGAATTGTCTACTTTATGGAAAATGACATGCAAGTGCTAGATATAATTTTTAATGCACTATTTGTGCATGTGATATTGTTTTGACTTCCTTAGTCAACTTTTGATGATAACAAAGGGGGTGAAGAGTGTTGGAAAGATTTGGTACTATTAACACATAATATGGTGTTATTGGTTGAAGGGGGTGCATTACAAATACATGAACAGGGGGTGCGTGGAAAAAGGGGAAGCATGCTTATTTTCATTGCTATATTGTGTGCATGCTAGTAATGCTTGAATCATATTGCTCATTGTATGCATTACATCCTTCATCACACTTCACACACGCCCACCTATTTGCTCAAATCTGTCATTAGGTTGTCATCATCAAAAGGGGGAGATTGTTGGACGCAACGATCTAGGATCTATAGTTTGATGATGACAAACGTGTGTCGCGATTTAACGTGTGTGCTACGTGTGTTTCGAGAATGTTAAAGTCCTTATTCTAAGCATTAGAGAAATTGATATTTATATAGCACTCTGGGAGAGAAAGAAAGTGGCATGCACAAAGCAAAGTGGATTTAGTCAAGTCATGAAAAGAGATGTGGACCAAGTCAAATTGACTAAGGATGTAACGGTCTATTTTCGCTCGTATGCCTTGTCGTGCACGTAGTCTTGTTCGTGCACGCATTTATTTTAGACGTTGCCTGTATCTGAACCCTATGGTGTGATATGTCGTTGTGACCCTCTCTGAGAGTATTTAAATTGCGGTGTTGATTTGGAGCGTCATTTCACGGGTCGTTCTCCCAAGATTTGACCTTGTTTGAAGAGACGTCACGACTTTCACTTTTGTCGCGAGGCCTTTCTATTTTTAATTTCATTTCTCGTCGTCGAAATTGTGATCCATCTTCTCTGTCTTCTTTCTCTCGTCGTCCCGGTCACCCCAGTATTTATCTTACAATTTTTGGGCTTCGTTTGACCTACTTGCACTTTTTGGCCCAACCTATTATATTTTTAGCCTAAGTTTTACCTAGATTTAATCCCTAATAATTGGTTATATTAGATTATATCTGACTTTGACTTAGTCTCATTTTTTATTCCTCTTTGGCCGCATGCTTCTCGATGGAGGGAGGAAGTGGGTAAGAGTTGGGTTTTGATATCTTTTACAAAAATTTTCTATTCAAAATAAAACCTATACCATAACCCTAGACACCCACGTGAGCATCAGCCCCACCACGTTCTCAGCCCTCTATCTATAAATAATAACCTAGGTTCTAGGTTTATTTTTCACAGCACCAAATCAAACAGCGCCGCCCGACTTCATTTTCAAGCACAAGCCCAGACCGCCGCTTCTTCTCGCGTTCTCCGGTCGTAGCCCACCGCCGACGATCCCCTCTCACCTTCCCCGACTCCCCTCCCCCTCAGGCCGCCATATCCTCGCCGGAGCACCGCTGTTTTCGCCGGAAATTGCCGCGTTCTACTACAGAACCCGCAGCAGCAGCTAACAACGGCCGCATATCACCATTCCGGTGCCGCCGCCGCCGTGAGCCCTCCGCCGTCGACCCCCTGAGGCCCCCGCTTCCGTTGACATCTTCCCCCAGGCCGTTAACGCTTGAAACAGCGATATCACTCGCTGTTTTTGCATTTTTTCGACGTGTCGTCACGTCGTTTCGTCGCTTCGCCATCCCCTCGCTGCTGGAGACTTCTGGCAGCCACCTACTGCTCCTAAGGGTGTTTTTCGACGTCATGAACATCTTCTACGATGCTCAACGTCGTAGACTTTGCGTGCGTCAAACCGTTTGTCTCGGTTTGTTGATAAGACTTCACGGAAGCCGTAGAAACGCCTACCGGCACCCTACTCACTGTTGGAATCTTGATTCGCTGTTTTGGTCGCTACCCGAGGATTGGCAAGCCTGGAATCTTGTTTGGAATCTGGACTAGGAGCGTGATCTTTTATTCCAACCCCTGGCGTCGCTACCCGACGCCAGTGTAGCTCTCGCTTCGTGTAAGGGTAAATTTCTGAACACTTAGGACCCCCCACCCATCCATGTTAAACAAGATAAAAATCGGTATTTTATTTGTCTGATACTTCACTAATTAAGATAACTTAAATTGGGACTGTAGGCTGGTGGATCCGAGAACATAGGTAGACTGGACTGGTTGGACGATATTTGCAGAACGTTTGAATTCAGGCAAGTGAAACTTGCCAAATCTCTGTTTAGGCCGTGCTTTAGGCCATTTCTTGCTTTAGGCGTAAAAGAGACTAGGCGACGAAATGATACTCGCCTAGACGCAATTTCAAGATCTAGCTTGATAACGAAGCTAGATCTGTTACCATGCCATGTCATTCATGCATATCTGCCTGTCAAGTTTAATTTTCGTAACTGCATGCTCTTTACTTGTACTCTGCCCGTCACGTTTAAATTCCTTAATTGTACGCATTTAAATTACAACTTGCTGTGCCATGTCATCCATGTTTGAGTGTCACATTCGTAGCACGCGCTACTATACTTGTACATCCTTGTTCAGGCTAGGCACCTACGCTGCAGGCACAACCCTATGCCAATTACACTTCCTGGCTCGTGATCTAGAAGCGGGCTACATGTGTTGGTCAAAAGCCAATGCCCGATACACGTGGAGGGGTAGGGATAAGCGATCACTTGAGCTTAGGAGTTGGCCCGTACAGCCACTCTAGCCAAAAGGCGTAATCTCTGACCACGACGTGTTTACTTGACTTGTGAATTACATGTGATTGTTTAGTAGCTTTGCTACCCATGCCATGATGTACTTGTGCCTTGTTTAACTTGCTGCCATGTCATACCTGTTGCATCTATTTAATTGTTGCATCCATTCTGTAAAATGCCATGTCATTGCACATTTTTAGAACTGCTAGGTTGCTTTACTTTTCCTTTAGTTTCCTTGAACAAAGTCTTTATAGACTTTGCTGACATGCACCCTCGTCTCTTTGGGTGTCGCATGTTAGTTGCTGAGCCAGAGTCCGTTGCTGAGGACGAGGAGTTTGTTGAGATTGAGCCTAGGTCCACTGCTGACGTGGAGTACGAGGACACCGACAACCAGTCGTAGAGTTTTCCTTCGTCGTTACTTTTGCTTAGTCTGTTGTTAGGTTGTCGGTGAGTAGCACCTTTCCTTCTGTACGTTGTTTACTTTTGTTGGCCATGCTTGGGCCTTTAGACTCTTTTCTTTCCAGCCTGGTGGCTTTTCTGTGATGTTGAAACTTATTTTGGACTTTCTGAGATTGGTTATTTTATGCCTCTTTCTTTATTATTATTTTTGTTCTGTATCGCACTTGCAGGGACCTCTACTCGGTTTAAATCCAGACGCTTTATAGACTGGAGCCTCACAGCTCCAAGTCTGAGCGGACCTTCTCACGTCTCGCCTCCATTTTAGGGAAGCTGGGCGTGACAGGTTTTGTTGGTGGCCCATGCAGGTCCTCTTGCAACTGCGAACTATCGGGACAACGATAATAATTATAGAATGTCCATTAAATAAATTAAAACATCCAAGTCTCAAGCTTTGAGTCTAATTTAATTCGTTTTCTATGTCATTAGATGGCTGGAAGATGACAGACCCGATCTGGTGGTGGGCCCGCCCGTGATGCGGTGCCGGATAGAGAGCCCACCAATGCTGAGATCATGAGGATGATGCATCAGATGATGGAGGTGCAGCAGGGTATGCTTCAGAATACCCAGAATGCCCCTCGCTTCGAGCTGGGCACGAAGCAGTTTCGTGAGCTGAGCCTGACTTACTTTGATGGATCTGAAGGACCGTTGGCTGCTGAGGAGTGGATCAGGAATACTGAGGATAATCTGAAGATGTCGAAGAACAACCCGGTTGGATGGGTTGAGTTGGTGAAGAAGCAGCTCAAGGATAATACCCGCAGCTGGTGGGATGCAGAAGAGGAGCTATTGGTGAAGCCGATACCTTGGGCTACTTTCAAGTCCAGGTTCGATGAGGAGTACTCTCTGAAGGCTGCCGGGAGGGAGATGTTGCAGCGATTCATTGATTTGAAGCAGGGAGATCTCTCAGTGGACCAGTATCATCAGGAGTTCACCAGGCTGAGTCGCTTCGCACCGAAGATGGTGGAGGATGCTGAGGAGAAGGCTCAGAGGTTTCTGCAGGGTCTTTCTCTAGATTTGCAGAGCCTGATGTCTTCGTCAGATTTGGAGTATCAGAAGTTACTGGTAGCTGCTAGGAGGCAGGAGCGGATTGCGAGCCAGAAGAGAGGACAGACTTCTGGAGCTGGGAAGAGGCCTATGGAGTAGTTCAGAGCAGTGGTTAGGCCTGGGTTCAAGCCTAATCAGTCGGTGCAGTTTAAGAGGCCAGGTGGGCCTACTCTGAAGACTTGCCATTTCTGTGGCAAGACTAGGCATGTCACGGAGCAGTGCAGGAAGATGTTGGGACAGTGCCTGGTTTGTGGAGATCCTGCTCATGTCATGAAGGATTGCCCGAAGTCTAAACAGCCTTGGAGAGGACCAGTTGCAGCTCAACCGTTGCTACCTACTGGACGTGGAGCGCCTCTCATTCCACAGAAGCAGGCATTTAGCAGGCTTTGCAGCTGAGGAGGCAGGCTTTCCTGATGACTACAGTTGAGGCTGAGACCGAAGATGAGGTTATTATAGGTAACCCTCAGCCTAGTTTGTTTTCTTTCTTAATTAATCTGTTTGTTAGAATATAATTGTTTGCTTGAATATATTATGTTTGCTTGAATATATTATATTTGCTAGAATAGGATTTTATTGTAGACTGTTTGTTAGGTGTGATTTTGGTTTGCACATTTCCTGCACGAGTCCTCTTCGACTCTGGTGCATCGATGTGCATTATATCTCGGAGCTTCGTGGACAAGCATTCCTTGTCGACTTTCCCTCTTCCCAAGAGTTGGGATATCGTTACAAGGAATGGCGTGATCTCGGTGCATCGTGGTTGCACGTCTTGTCCGTTGGTGGTCTGTGGACATGAGCTATACGCTGACTTTATCGTCTACGACATCATCAACTATGATGTCGTCCTTAGGATGGACTGGCTTGGGAGCTTCTACGTCACGATCGATTGTCGGAGGGAGAAGGTGGTGTTTGAGATTCCAGGTCATCCGGTGTTCGAGTTAAGCCGAGGCAGCAGTTCGCTTGCTCTGGTCAGGTTTCGGGCCAAGTCGGTGGAGATCGTTGCTATGCAGATGGAGCAGAGTAGACCAGTTGTGGTGCGAGAATTCGACGACGTCTTCCCCGAGGAGATGTCTGGACTGCCGCCCGATCGAGCTCTCGAGTTTTTGATCGACCTTATTCTGGGAGCGCAGCCTATTTCGAAGGCGCCGTATCATATGGCTCCAGCTGAGTTAGAGGAATTACGTAGGCAGCTGTGATCGCGCCCCGGATACACACCTGTGACGAGACTGGCTAGTCTTACCGCTAGCGCACGGTGTAGCGACGAGCAGGTATCGAACACGAGGAGGGCAAATGACAGTGTCTTCTTCAATTCACCTGGCTATAAGAACAGTCGAGAAATATTCGCAATAAAGCAGTCACAGTCGTTCAATTGTATAAAGAATATATCAAATTAATAAAAACGCCTAGGGATAGGGAATCCCCGCTACAAACCGTATCTCGTCATTGTGATTCGTAGGTTTCACAATTGCTAGAGTTGAAATTCAGGTGAACTAGTTGCAACTAAATGTAGAACCAAGCTCACGCTCTCTCTCTATTGCCGGTCTATAGAAAACCTAGGGTAGGATCCAATCTCTTGCAAACCCTAACCTAGGCAAGCTAGCGTGAAGAACAACATCATCGTCCAATCGTATCTCGAGCCCACTCTCGTGCAAACTCGAGCTACGACCTAGGTTGGGGTAGTTCCTACCCGTCCAATCTCTTACAAACGGGTATTGGTATAGAATTACAATCGAAAACCCTAGTTTCGGTCCAATCTCTTGCAAACCGATTCCAAAGAAATCCAATTGTAACCCAATTCATATTTCTAGGACTTCCTATCGAGTTGGGATCCAATCTCTTGCAAATCCCAAACGGTATGAATCCCTAGCTATTCGTATTAAATCAATCCCAAACCAACCCCAATCAATTCTAGCAAGAATTTCACCAATTCATCACAAATTAGAAATAGGGTTCGTAGGGTTCATCCCTACTCCCTAAGACGATAAAACTACTCACGATTCATGGTGCAAATCATTAGAAATTCAATAAGAAAAACAATAGAATTCATTGCAATAGACAATATATCAATAAAAATGAGATTTTTGATAGAAAGAGAGACAAACCAATGAAGATTCAATAGCATCCAACAAAATAGAACGTTTTATCTCTCTCCAAAGAACTAAATCTAATCCCCTAAAAAGTAATCAAAAAGGCTGCCAAAAAGTATGAGAAAAGCCCTCTAAACTAGGTTAACAACTGGGGTTAAATACCCCCCAAAAACGTCCAAAAAACTGTGACAAAATTGCCCATGCGCAGCTTGAAAATCGCACTTTACGCTACAGGCAGCGCGGCGCACTTGGCCAAGTGACAAATGTCACTTGGCCGAGTGACAGACCCTGACGGATTCCAGTAACTTCGGACTTTTGGGGGTCGTCTCCTCGGGAGTCACTCGGCCGAGTGACTTTCTTCACTCGGCCGATGTGATTTCTTCATTCGGCCGAGTCGGAACTCGGGAGCTAACTGACGGATTACAGTAACTTCGGGATTTTTGCTTGCCGTCATCGAGATGCCACTCGGGCGAGTGGTGTCTCCATGCTCGGCCGAGTGGTCTGGCGATGCTCGGCCGAGTGGTCTGGCGATGCTCAGCCGAGTGCACGCTGATATTCAATCTGCTGCGTGTCCGATCTGGCCGGCCGAGCGGGCTGTCGACGGTCGGCCGAGTGACTCCTTCACTCGGCCGAGTGGCATGCTGAAAATGCCCAATCTTCGTATTTTTTCTTCCTCGTCGCTCCTACGACGTTCGTTCTTCTTCCACTCCTCTCCAAACGCAGAATTCCCCTCAAAAGAGTAACGGGTGACACTTCGGAGTGGGTGTAGAGGAATATGCCCTCGGATCATTTGTATTTGATGTGTGTTACGCCTATTTGGCCGAGGCCCGAAAGACACGAGCCCAGAAACCCGACCTCCGGTCAAGAGCCCATCTGCGCACTCAGGCCCACTCGATAAGGCCCTATGGGGGACCCCCCCCAAATGTCGATCCGACCCGGCCCCGGTAACACACTGGTCACTCACCCACTCCTGCGATAACCGCTCCCTCGATCCCGCTACCACTTAATGGCAGTTATGGGGAGAGGCTGGCATGGCGCAGGGAGCGGCGACGGGGGGGGCGGATTGAGGGGGCACGATTGAGGGCGGACGAGCGACGTGGGTCGGGGGCAATCACGGCGGAGGTCTATAAAGGGGCTAGGAGGACGACAGGACAAAGGACCCGCATCTCAGGTATCTAAAACCTAAGGTACTCCATCAACGACCTAGTTCCCCCATTTCTCCTCCTTCCTCCCTCGCTCGCGCCGTGAGACGCCGTACCGATCTCCTCTCGAGTCGTACCGTCTCCGCCGGACCTCCACTTTCAGATCACTGTCTGACTTAGGCATCGGAGGAGTTTTGGCCGGAACCAAGGTCCGGCCCCCCTGACGAGTGTTCTCGTCTACGCAGGAGGATATCCAATCCACGGGCCGAGGCTTCCCCTCCGCCCCTCGCCGACCACGCCACCAGCTGGACGATCGAGGCTTCCCCTCGCCGTCCGACCACCGAGGCCGAGCACAACCGACCGAGGCCGAGCGTCTCAACCCAGGCCAAGGCTTCCCCTCGCCCTACCGACGACCGAGGACCCCGATTCGACCCAGCCGACGCGCTCCACGTCGTCTGCAGATCCGACTCGAGCCTCGCCTGCACCAACTCGACTCACCCGAGGGACCCAAACGGGGCCCTTGACCACGTTGACCGGGTTGTCCACGGTCAACGCTTTTGTAGTGAGAAAACACTCTGAAACATCTGGCGCCGTCTGTGGGAACGAACTGTCCCACGAAGAAACAAACCACACCTGCAATGACGCAACCTCACCAGTCTCGGCGAAAGGAGAGCAAGGCCCTGACGCGAAGCGACAGGGCCCGCCATCGTTGGCAAGAATGGGCCGGGAGACCCTCCCCGTCCCCACCGGTCGGGAGACCGAGTGCATCTGTAACGGCGCGCAGCTCGGACGTAGCTTTGGTGGTGTCGGTGATCATAGACACTACCATGGTACGGCGACTGCTTGTCGACACCGGCAGCTCCTGCGACGTCCTCTTCATGTCAACCCTGGAAAATATGGTGCGGCGGAAAGAAGACTTACGACCTCGCTCGGGTCCCGTGGTAGGATTCACGGGTCACTCCACCCCCATCATCGGCACGATCCATCTCCCGGTGACACTCGGAGACGCACCAGACTCGGTGACCCTGGCGGTAGAATTCATCATATTGGGGATCGGGTCGGAATACAATGGGATCATCAGCCGACCCCTACTCAACGCCGTCGGCGCGGTAGTCTCGACCCTCCACCAGACTATCAAGTTCCGAACGCCCGGGGGGATGGGGCAAGTCGAAGGCGACGCGGGGAGACCGAGTACCTGCTATCAACTGGCGGAGGAAGGCCCCGAAGATCGTCTAGCCGACCGGATGGCCGCGCTCGACTTAAGGAGCGGGCCGAGGCCCGCCCCCGCGGAGGAGCAAGAGCAGATCCCGGTCACGGACGTCGAGGGCCGGTTCGTCTCGATCGGGAGAGGGCTAAGCCAGGACCTGAGGGATCAACTGATCGAATGCCTGGAGGCGAACCTAGACATCTTTGCTTGGTCACCGGAGGACATGCCCGGCGTAGACCCCCAGGTGATCGTCCACCAGATCAACGCCAACCCCAACTTCAAGCCGGTCAGGCAGAAGAAGCGGAACCTGGGCGGTGAGAAGATGAAGGCGGCCTCTGAGGAAGTGGAGCGTCTCCTTGACGCCGGCTTTATACGAGAGGTCTGGTACCCGGAATGGCTGTCAAACGTGGTGATGGTCAGGAAGCCCAACGGGAAATGGCGAATGTGCATGGACTTCAGTGACCTCAACAAGGCTTGTCCCAAGGACAGCTACCCCCTGCCGCGCATCGACCACCTGGTGGACAATGCCTCGGGGTACGAGATGCTTAGCTTCATGGACGCCTACTCAGGGTACAATCAAGTCCAGATGGACCCCCGGGACGAAGAAATGACAGCCTTCAGGACGGACCGGGGAACTTACTGCTACAAGAAGATGCCCTTTGGCTTGAAGAACGCAGGGGCCACCTACCAGAGAATGGTCGACAAGGTTTTTAGCTCCCAGATCGGGAGGAACCTAGAAGTCTACGTCGACGACATGCTTGTCAAGTCGAGACGATCGGAAGACCACATCGCCGACCTGCGGGAGACCTTCGAGCGGTTACGACGACACCACATTCGACTCAACCCCGCGAAGTGCACGTTCGGGGTAAGATCTGGCAAATTCTTGGGGTTTATGATAACTAACCGTGACATTGAAGCTAATCCTGACAAGATCGAGGCGCTGATCAACATGCGTGAGCTGACGACGATCAAAGAGCTGCAGAGGCTGAATGGGCGCATCGCAGCCCTGGGGCGATTCCTTTCCAAATCAGCGGAAAGATCGCTTCCCTTCTTCAAGGTCCTGAGGAAAGCGATCACAGAACCTTCAGATAATAGGAAGGTGATACTATGGGACGAAGACTGCTCCAGGGCGTTCGCGGATCTCAAAGAGTATCTCCGCAGCCCGCCTCTCCTGTCCAAGCCTCGGGAAGGGGAGTCGCTGAGCCTTTACCTGGCGTGTGCGGAGAAAGCTGTGAGTTCGGTGCTGATCCGGGAAGACGGAGGGGTGCAGTGGCAGGTATACTACACGAGCCGGATCTTGAAGGGGGCGGAGGTGCGATACTCGCCCATGGAGAAACTGGCGTACGCCCTCGTTCTCTCGGCACGAAGGCTCTGACCCTATTTCCAGGCCCACACCATACTGATCCTGACCGACTCGCAACTGGAGCAGAACCTCAAGAGATTCGATCGAATGGGGAGGATACTAAACTGGGGAGTGGAACTGAGCGAGTTCAACCTCCGATTCAAACCACGCACGGCCATCAAAGGGCAGGCCTTGGCCGACTTCATCCCTGAGTGCACAACGGAAGGAAATGGCCCCCCCCGGAGGAAGAAGGCTCAGCAACGGTAATTCCCCAACCCTTGTCCTTTCTTTCGGCTGACCACATCCAGCCAGGAGTTCCAGGAGCGTGGATCGTCCATGTGGACGGATCGGCCAAACAGTCAGGAGGCGGGGCGGGGATTGCGATCCGATCTCCGGAAGGGAACATTGTGGAATACGCGTTGCGGTTCGAGTTCCCAGCCACCAACAACTTGGCGGAATACGAAGCGGTGATCAACGGCCTAAGGCTGGCCCTGGAGCTCAGGGCCGAGTCCATCCGCCTCCTCAGCGACTCGAAGCTCATTGTCAACCAACTCCTGGGGAGTTACGAGGCGCGGGAGGAGGCGATGCAGAGGTATCTCAATATCGCCAGAGCGGCATTGTCCAAGTTCAAGAACGTGGAATTCTTGCACCTCCCGCGATCGGAGAATGCACGGGCAGATGCGTTGTCGAAGCTAGCCTCTTCCTCGCCAAAGGAGCTGGGCCGCACCATCTACGTGGAGAATCTGCAGTCCCCCAGCACGGAAGAGCATGAGATGATGGCGATCGACCAGGAACCCACCTGGATGGACCCAATCATCCGATACCTCACTCATGGGGAGGTGCCGACAGACGGGGACGAACGCCGAACCCTGGAGAGAAAGGCGCTCCGATACGTTATCCATGAGGGGACGCTCTACCGGAGACGCTGGACCAAGACGGATGTCCTCCCATACTTGAAGTGCATCGGACCGCAGGAAGCTGACTACGTCCTACGGGAGGTTCACGAAGGGATCTGCGGGAATCACCACGGGGGCAAGATGGTCGCTCAGAAGATCTTGAGGCAGGGATACTACTGGCCGACCCTGGTCCAAGACGCAACAAGTTACGTCCAAAAATGCCAAGAATGCCAGAGGTATGCCCACCACACCTCGACTCCCCCGTCAGAGCTCATCCCTATCGTGAGCCCCATCCTCTTTGCGAAGTGGGGGCTCGACATCCTCGGACCGTTTAAACTGGGCCGAGGGCAGTGGAAGTATCTGATTGTGGCGGTGGACTACTTCACCAAGTGGATCGAGGCCGAACCGTTGGCCACCATCACGTGGAAGAAAGCCAAAAGCTTCGTGTGGAATTCCATCATCTCCAGATTCGGAGTGCCACGGGCCATCGTCACAGACAATGGGAAGCAGTTCGACTCCGCAGGGTTCAAAGATTTTTGCGAGGAATGGGGAATCAAGCTTCTCTTCGTCTCTGTAGCGCACCCCCAGACCAACGGAATGGCGGAAGCGGCCAACAAGTGCATCATAGAGCCCCTCCGAAAGAAAGTGAAAGACGCCGAAGGGAACTGGCCGGAGGAGCTCCCCGGGATACTCTGGTCATACCGGACGACCCACAAGGAGGCCACTGGCGAGACCCCATTCATGCTCACCTACGGGGCTGAGGCGGTGGTGCCGGTCGAATTAGGCAAAGAATCTCTCCGCCTCAAATACTTTGATGAAGACAGGAACTCGCAGGGTCTGGGGCTCAGTCTGGAGCTCCTCGGCGAGCGACGGGAGCAAGCACTGGCCACCATCATCCGCCAGAAGCAGAAGGTGGCCCGATACTACAACGCTCGGGTACGGGGAAGAAGCTTCCACCTTGGAGACCTGGTCCTCCGGAAAGCGGGCTTCAACTCTGATACCGCTCGCAAAGGGAAGCTCGCGGCTAGATGGGAGGGGCCCTACAAAGTCATCGAGGTCCTCGGACCCGCAGCCTACCGACTAGCCGATATGGAGGGGAGGATTCTCACTCACACCTGGAATACGGAACATTTACGCAAATACTTTCAATAGATGTATCGTTTCTTATGAAATAAATTTGTTTTGAATTCATTCCTTTCTAGATAAAGCAAAAAGATATACAGAGAGACGCACGAAGAGGCCGAGGGGCATTCCCCTCCCTCATTCTTCTCCGGGGGCACCGGTGGAGCCACATGCTGGCAGTCCACTAGGGCCTTCCCCCATACTCCGTTCGACGTCAGGGTACATCCGAAGATCCTCGAAGTTGACCCCCGAGAGTGGGAACTTCTTTTGGATCTCGGACTGACACCGGGCGAAGCCCTTCTCGAACGCCTCCGATAAGGCGGTCTCAACGAAGGAGGTGGCATACTCAGCCATGGCATCCTGAGCGATCCGGGCCGGATCCACCTCCTCAAGCCCACGCATCCGGGCCTCTAAGGTCTCGATCTGGCATTGGTGCTCCGCCCTCTCCTTCTCGATCTCCCGGGATCTCTTGCCAAGTTGAGCAAGGAGGATCCTCGTCTGCTCCTCCGCCGCTTCCAGATGATCGGAGAGCTCCAAGGTGTCGGAGGCAGCAGCAGGGGTGGGGATCTGTCCAGCTCCCCCAGACGTGTCGGCGCCTCTCAAAAGCTCGGCGACCCGCGCCTCGGCCTCAGACTTTGCAGTCAGAGCCAAGGCTCTCTCCCGGTCCGCCTCCTCCAGGGCAGAGGACAGCTCAGTTACGCGGGACTCCAAGGACTGGACCCACGCTTCCTCTAACTGACATGCCTCCCCCTCCTCACCGGGGGCTTCAGGGCCTCGCCCGGCATCGGATTTGGCTTTGGGAAGAGCCACGAATTGGCGCCTCATTGAGAGGACCACCGAGGACAACTGCACCAAGGCAACGAAGGTAAGGCAGCGAAAGCAGCTGGAGGAAGGGAGGACAAGCAGAGACACACTACCTTTTGACCAGCCTGAATCACGAAGGTGGCCAAACAGTCACCTCTGACTCCGTCCAACACTACCTGATCGGGAGGGAGACTATAGTTCTCGGCCACTCGTGCGGCGGCTCCGCGGCTCGAAAACACCGACTCCTTCTCCCACACCGGGAAGCGTGGACGAAGAAGACCCTCCCCTGACGAAGGAAACTCGCCAGGAGTGGAGCGGAATGCGCCAAGATGCCGATCGTAGGCATCGGGGAGAGAACCGTCCGGGAGAGGTGAAGGGCCGACCCACGGCCAAGCAACCTCAACGGGGGCGGGTTGAGGTTGATCAGCAGTCGGCAGGACATCAACCCCCTCGACCCCCTCATGGACCCTCTTGGAAGACCCCAGCAAGGGGAGAGAGGGGGATGACACCCTCTTCCTTTTTGAGCCTCCGGTCGTGGTCACAACCAGCTGCTTCTTCCGGACCTCCAGCACATGATCCCTTCTGCGCGGATCCGGATCTGGGACCTGCACGTGAGCGCTGGCGGGAGAAGGACCGAGAGGGAATCCACCTGCACTCAAATGAGAAATGAGAGACCAAGCAGAGCCCGGGCGACCTCGAATGGCGAACACTCGGAGAAGCTTACCTAGGGGCCACACCGTCTTATGCAAGTTATGGTCACTAAAGAGGACGTCGATCGAGTGCTCCCTCGCAGGAATCGCCAGCATGTCCTTCGCCGTCTGCTGCTCGGCGACCGTCGGCTCACCCAGATCGAGGATGACTACGCCGGCCGCCTCCCACCTAACCGGGAAGGGTACACTCGACGGGAACGTGACAAACACGTATTCCCCCTTCCAGCGTTTCAGAGAGCTCGGCAACCCCAGCACCAGGGTCATTTTCGGGCGGGCGCTGATGTAAATCCACGCCCCTGATTGGTGGTGGCTCAGGCGGTAGAACTGGGCAAAGAGACGAAGAGAGGGCGCCACTCCCCTCAGCATGCAGACAACAATGAACCCGACG
>CM061132.1:106581114-106623453 GCA_030789695.1 Scilla litardierei
TTCAACCTAAATTCAAGACCAACTTCCACAAATAAATGACGTGATCTCTCACTTCCATTTTGGTTTATTTCTAAAGTAACTTTGTTGTAAACGGATGTTGACGAGAGTTTGCATTGGGATTACTTCTTATCCATAGGATAATATCATATCTATTGTAACCCTATCCATATACGCTCTTTCCTCTACTATAAATAAAGGACTGAGACCCCCCCCCCCCCCCCCCCCCCGATTTGATGCTTCATAACATGTTATCAACATGAGCCTCTAAAAATTTTCCATAAAAATCTGATCGTTGCGAAAGCGAGAATAAGGCGGTAGATCCACGCGCGGGGCTTCGTCTACCACGTACAGGCATCGTTTTTCCATGCGTATGCTTCATCAAACGTCGCTAGATCTGAAGAACAGATCTAGAGGTACTATCCTTAAAAATTTTATTTTTAATCGTGATCATGATTATATTATCCATCGATCTCGCAAGATCGGATTGGAAACAGGGTTGATAGTCTAAAACGACCATTTTTAATCCTTGATTCATTAATTCTATATCACTTTAACACTATCTTCAGGGTTCATATATTAATATGGTGTTTACAGTCGCTAAAACAAATTATATTTCGCACCATATTATCATCACCCATGGCTCCGTCGGCGGCCTTGTTGCCGGCCGCCATGGGTTGCCTTTTTTGCCCACCCCGTAAGCAGTGCACCCCCTTTTACCCGCCTCCCCCTCCCCCGTGCTCAACTCCGCCCGAAGTCGGAGCCACATAACCAAAGTCGCCCCGCTCCGCCCACAGTTGGAGCCGCCTAAACCATGTTGCTCCGCCCTGAGCTCGGAGCCACCCACATCGCCATGCACTGTAGGCAACTTCAGCTGTAAGGCGTAAACTCTGGGATTGGGGTAGGGTTAAGCGACCACTCAGCGTAGAAGTGTGCCCGTACAACCACTTCAGCTGTAAGATGTAAACTCTGTGCACGTGTTTACTTGACGTGTTTACTAGACATGTTACTTGACTTGTAAAATCCATGTGAATGTTTACTAGCTTTGCTATCTTGCCATGTCATACTTGCTGCACTTTACTAATTGTTGTATTCATTTCTTAAACTGCCATGTCATCGCATACTTTTAGAACTGCTAGGTTGTTTCCTTCTTTTAGTTTCCTTGCACAAAGTCTTTGTAGACTTTGCTGACATGCGCCCTCGTCTCTTTTGGGTGTCGCATGTTAGTTGCCGAGCCAGAGTCCGTTGCTGAGGACGGAGTATTCGTAGACGCTGGGTTTGAGTCCACCGTTGACGTGGAGTACGAGGACACCGGCGACGAGTCGTAGAGATTTCCTTCGTTGTCGCTTTCTGCTTAGTTGTCGCTAGTTTGTCGATGCGTGACACCTTTCTTCCTGTACGTTTGATTATTTTTGTTGGCCATGCTTGGGCCTTTTAGACTCTTCTTTTTAGCCTGGTGGCTTTTCTGTGATGTTGGAATTTATTGTGGACATTCTGAGATTGAAATAACTTTTATCTGTCTCTTTCCTTAATTATTATTTTTGTTCTGCTTCGCATTTGCAAGGACCTATACTTGATTATTCCAGACGCTTTACAGACTGGAGCCTCACAGCTCCAAGTCTGAGCGGACTTCTCACGCCTCGCCTCTATTTTAGGGAAGCGGGTCGTGACAGAGCCACCCCCATCACCCCGCCCTGTTGGCTGAGGCTCGCCCCCATCGCCCCACCCTGTAGGCTGAGGCATCCCCCCGCCCCGCCTTGCAGGCAGTGGCGCCGTCTCGACCCGCCCATATGCGGTGGCACCTCTCCACCGCAATATTGTCGGTGCTAAAGGGGGCGGCGACGGCAAACCCTAGTTGTCGCCTCCTCGCAATCCCTTTGGGTCGAAGGAACAATTTAAATGCTTGTTGCGGGCCCGAAGCCCGAAGCACACATTGCGGGGTCCCGCCCGCATTAATCAATAAAGAGATAGGTGATGCGGGCCTAAAGCATGCAGCCACACTGCGGCCCGCAGGCCAAAAATCATTTGAAAAAAAGAGGGGGAAAAAGGCAAAGGGGAAGCGAATATATTAATAAAAAAGGTCTGTTGGGCCCTAAAACTTCCAGAAAAATTCATAAAAATTGGGGATTAAAATTGGGACTTTGTGGGGGAAATTTGGGGCTCATTGGGATTATTTGGGGTATATAAAAAGGAAAATTAATTCATTTATCGATGAAAAAGTAATTTGGGCATCATTCAGATTTATTTGAACTAGCCCATAATGCACAATGAATCGCATATTATGATACCCCTTTTCAGGATCATATTTATATGCATTGGATCACTTTTATGGCTCATTTTCTCAGATAAACTTGTGCTAAGTTGTGCGGCATTAACTTAATTATTATAAAGATCATGCGACCGCTCTGTCGTTAGTCATCTAACCTAACGGTGCATGACGTTGCACTGTGGTCTGAATAATTATTAAGTATTTAAATTATATTGTTTATCCTATTTTGAATCTGTGATGCGTATGATGTGTTATGAAAATATTGAATGAGCACAAATTTTTGCATGGATGGCTAATTGTAGTTTTGGATCAGCTGTTTAGTCCCACATTTGACTTTTCCTGCATTTTTCTTTTCTTTTGAGAGAAATTGTAGTGATGAAATTATGTAATGTCCAAGACCGGTGACTACTTTTCATAGAGACGGAGGCCACTCTTGAAGCTGAAGAATTTAAAAATGGGACACATGAATGTTAAGGCCAAAATTGACCGAGACCGTTGTCATGCTGATGTAGACTCGAGGTGATGAGTTGGATCCTAGTCAGCAGATGTAGTGGGACCCTTGGTTGGAGGAACCAGGATCGAATGATGGTAGGTGGAGATGATACGACCTTCGACCGACCTTCGGGCGGCCGTTGCATCGATCGTTCATGGTTGGAGAGCTCGACGTCGACCTTCGGCGTTGGATAGCGACCTGTTGAGTATTGAACTTCTCCTCACTTGGTGTTAATAATGAGCAAACATAAATACTTGTGACTAATCCTCTATTTGCATTTAATCTATTGCCTAAGCATACCATGAAAATCTACTAGTAATGGATGGCACTCAAAGATCAATGGAAGCAAGAAAAGTGGATTGGATGTTCAAAGGTGGTGATTGAAGCTCCTAGAAAACTTTCAAGTTCATACTTTGAAAAGAAGAGTTAGTTCTGTTGGATCTGGATCCTAGCCTAGAGGGGGGGGGGGGTGAATAGGTTAATAAAAAATTCTCGTGCAACCCACGAGAAATCTCACGCAGTTAAATGCACAACCAGAGTAATGAAAAGCAGACACAGAGTACACATCAGATTTACCCTGGTTCGGTCTTCCCAACGACCTACTCCAGCCCCCAAAGCTAATACTAGATTGAATAGTGCAATATGTACAAAGTCACAAGTTAGAGCACGCTCAGAGCACCCTCTACGCCGCTACACTCGCCAGACTCTCAGTACCCCACACACAGTGTTTCCTCTCACTATCAATCCTAGCAAAGCTTTCTACCAGCTAGTCCCAAACTAGCTGGGTCCCACTTGTCTAGCCCCAACCAGACAAGTCCCAAAATAGTCCACAAAAATAGGTAAAGTTTCCCCTACAGAGAACGTTACACTAAGACACAAATAAAAGAGTTTAAGGGTTTAGAAATGCTCAGTTTGTGTCCGTGTAGGCGTCTCTGTCAATCAGCACATCGTCAGCTCCAATCTGACGCAAACGGTGTCTCAATCTGACTCCTGGAATGCAAGATACACACTGGTCTGTGTATAAAGAAATTCAGTTCAAATCTATTTAATCTTCAGTCTGTGCGCTCAGCAGATCACTTAAATAATGCTGCCGGTGCAGTAAGCAATGCAGTTCATCTCTTTTAATTCACGGGCCGTACGCAAAGCAATTTTAATAAAACTTTCTCGCCACGTCAGCACACGAAATATCCCAATGCTTCGCTTCGATTTCTCTCAGGGATGCAGTCGTTGATCGATGGCCGTTGATTCAATTCGATCTCACGGCTATTGGATTGCCACGTCAGCTATCTCCACTCGTCGTCTTCGACTAGGGCATGCAGGAGCTCGCCGACGTCACCGTTCGTTTGCAGCGGCTTCGTCTTCTCCTCCGGCGTCGACTCGAGTGATGGCGAGCTCGCAACAGCACCGGCTTACGACAGCTCTCGACGGTATGATGAGGGGCTCCGGTCAGCGAGGGCAGCGGCGACGATCTCAGTTGTTTTAACGGCAGCGGCGATTACTTCTCCAACGTTAACAGTGCCTCCGATGATCTTCTTGGCGAGGAGCGTTCAGGTGGCGGTGATATTAGTAGCGGCAGTCTCCGTGGGCGCCACCTCGTCACGACAGCGATCAGCTCTCCGGTGCTCTGACTTCGGTGATCTCCGATCAGAGCAGCAGCGATGATATATCTGAGGGATCTCGTCCAACAGCGAAGGCGATGACTTCAACGAACTCTTCGTCGTCGTCTTCTTCGTGCAGCAGTGGCGATTGAGCGCCTCCGGTGATCAGCTTCTCAACTTGCGGCGTGGGCTTCAGATGCTCCGGTGACGAGTACTCTTGAGGATGAAGAAGCTTCTGTTCCAAGCTTGATGATGTTACTGCGTGTAGGATGCTGCAAGGAAGGAGCTTTGAATATGCGGGTCTTTTGAGGATGAAAGTTGCAGCTTTGCGCTTTTGGAGATGAAGTCTGCGACAGGCTCTCTTCTTTGGACTTTGAGATTTGCTTTAGAACTTTGCACAATTGGCCGTAAGCTGTAGAGGGTTGCCTTGAGGAGATGATGATGAAAGCTTGAGTTCTATGGGTTTTGGAGAAGGAGGCTCTTACGGCAACAGGTGGAAGATTGGCTCTGAGGGGGATGATTATAGGACATGCGGCTTGGGATGTATAACTAGGTTTTTGTTTATATGAATTTGGCCCTACAAAAGAATGGTAGCCCCTCTTTTTTTTATTACAGTACACCCCTCCTTTTTTTAGCCCCTCACAATGATATTTATATATATATGAGCTTGAGGAGAGAGTTGCGGCAAATGATAGAAACCCTAGGGTAGGGTTGCAATGTCAAAGGATAATATCAAGTTTAAAATGATATGGATTAATCACCATATGAAATTCAAATAGGAATCTAAATGAGGGTGAGGATTTGTTTGCAACCAAAAAAGGATTAGGAAGAATCTTCGCAAATCTTTCTCATTGACTTGACCAAATCCCAAATTGATTCAATCTTTCTCTCCTTATTGACCAAGTCAAATTGCTTAGGCCAAAGCTCTCACACACACCCAAATAGTTATGCGAATAGCAATTTCTCCAAATAGTGATTTCGCCAAGCCTGAAACACACTAAGCACACACGTCAGATACACCGACACGTTTGTCATCATCAAACCAAGTTCCTAGATCGTTGCTTCCAACAATCTCCCCCTTTTGGTGATGACAAACCCATAAAAGATTTGATCAATAAGTTTGGGTGTGTGAAGTGTGTTAATGCAATATGAATCATGAGATGAATATTCAAGCACTACAACATGGCATGCACACACTAATAACAAATACAATAGCATGCTCCCCCTTCTCTCAAGCTCCCCCTTCACCATATATTCAAGTATTTTTCAAGCTCCCCCCTTCAACAAATAATACCAAAGCTGTCAATCAATCAATCAATACCAAACATCAAAGCTGACAAAATATTTTCTTTCTCCCCCTTTGTAATCACCAAAAGCGGATTAATGAAGTCACAAATATATGCCATGCAAAAATAAATCATTATTAGAAGTAGTGTGCAATTTGCATGAGTATTCCAAATAATAGACAAGTCAAGTTCATAGAATTTCATACCAAGACTTCTCCACCTTTGTGTAAGTGAAAAGATATAGACAATAAAGTGCAAGAGGAGATTCAATATCAGAAAATCAACCAAAACAATCCACATTTTCCATTTTTCATGAATATCACTAGGATTGACTTTTCCCACCTCATCAAAGATGAGTTCAAGTTACCGAACCCCGAAACATAGCCTAAAAGGACTTTTAAATGTGGGGTGGCATTGCTTGACGAGTTATATACACCAACGCTAATGATTACCCATGTAGCACAAGTTGGATACTCGTGGGTTGTGTTTTAGCCATGAAGTGTATCCATTTTTCATACGGATCAAATATCGTTTTTTTTTCAATTCTTTTGTGCTCAATTTTAATTCATGGCTAAACACATCATATCCCTTATTAATTTCAGAAATTAATCATTCCTACATTCACTTTCCATTATTCTTCAAAAGAATCTCCAAAAGCACTAAAAAGTCAAATATCGTGAAAGTGCAAATGTAGGTGTAGAAGTCAAGTTTGAAATTATGAGTCATGTCATGGCTACTAAAAAGAATAACATCATATTCATGTAGCTACAACAATAATGAATTGACTTCTACAAGGGATAGAATTGATCATTCATACAATATCACTCAAGAGATTCAAAAGAGGATTCAATAAGCACAATTTTTTTTTGTTTTTTCAAATTTTTTTGTTTTTTTTCAGAAATAAAAACATTAAAAATCATCCATACAAGCACACAAAGCAAAATAAATCAAGCACACACAACAATCTATGAAGGTATGCAATGAAATGCAAAGAGGGATAAAAATTATACCTTCTCGTCGCTTTTTGACGAAGGAGCTAAAAGAATGAGACTTTGATTTTAACGCTCCTCGCCAAAACTCCATCACACCTACATGAATGGTGTTAAGTGTGACCTTGGAATCCAACAAGGTCCACTAGTGTTAGCCAACATGGTTTTAGGAACCCACACTTATTTAAACTTGATATTTGTGTTCCTAAATTTACAATAGTATGATGTGTGGCCTACACTATCACAAGTAAAGCACTTTGCATATAAATTCTTCGCAATAGACGGTGCATTGTGGAATTTCTTGAATTTTTGCTTTTCAACGTTTTTCAGACCAAAACCAAGTCCTCTTCTATTATTGCCATATAATTGATTCTCTAAAATAGTGTCCAACGATTGTTTTCCCGTAGAGAATTTCTTAATGGCCAATTCAAGATTAGAGACTTTGGTTTTCAACAATTTATTTTCTTCCACAAGCAATGTGCATTTACTTATAAAAGCTCTCTTGTTTTCCTCTTCCTTCTTTTCAAATTCAACCATTTTTCTTTTAAAATCATTATCCAACATGCAGAATTTATCATTAAGCTCTCTAATAACATAGTCTTTTTCAGTTTCGAGCTTAATCAAATCAAGTTTAAGCATGCTAATATTATTCATCAAGGAAGGGCAAGAGAGACAAGGTGCTTCATCATTAAAACTGGATTTTTCCTTTTTCAGAATATCAATAGTAGAGTCACGTGCAACAATATCAATTTTGAGTTTTTCAATCTCTTTAGACATTTCATATTCAGATTGTTGCATTTCAAAGTTCTCATTTTGATAATCATCTATAGTGGATTCAAGCTCTACTATTTTATCTTGCATTTCTTTACAAAGAGTAAGGAGTTCAGTTTTACTACCAGAAGTTACCTCATTGTGTATTCCCATCAATGCCATGCATGAATGGGCTTCGTGTTCCTCCTCCTCGCTCTCAGCTTCGCTATCCATGTCCTAGGTAAGCACCTTGGATTTTCCCTTTTCTTTAGCTACCTGAGCTGTCTCATGTGGGCAATCCCTCATTCGATGTCCTCTTTTCTTGCATTTAAAACAAGTCATTCTATTAGTAGTATTCTGATCATAATTTTGCTTAGAAGACTGAAACAAGTTAGAGCGATTAAACCTGGGTGCCATTTCTGCTCTTCCTTGCTTGGTCTGGACAAACTTTCTGAAATTTCTGACCATTAGCGCTATGTAATCATCATCTTCTTCACTTTCGTCAGCTTTCAGAGCAAGTGGCTTGGTAGCTTTCTCCTTTTCCTCGGGTTTCTCCCTTTCATCAATATTTTGCAATTCTAGCTTGTGGGACATTAAATTACCTATTAAGTCCTCCACCCTCATCTGTGACAAATCTTTCGCTTCTTAGATGGCAGTGACTTTAGGCCTGAAAGATCTTGGCAGAGCTCTTAATATCTTCCTCACATGCTCAAGGCTAGAATATGGCTTACCGAGCGAACTAGACTAGTAGACAATGTTGGTGAACCTCGCAAACATTTCTGATATAGTCTCTGATGGTAGCATGTGAAATCCCTCGTATTCCGTGCTCAGAAGTGCAAGTCTAGACTCCTTCACCTGTGACGTTCCCTCTTGCGTCACCTCCAAAGTATGCCATATTTCCTGCGCAGTTAGACAATGTGAGATACGATTGAATTCAGATTTATCTAATGCACAAATAAGAGCATTCATAGCTTTAGCATTTAAAGAATAAAGCTTCCAATCATTATCATCCCACTTATCATCAGGTTTAGGCATCTCAGTATTTTCAATTTTGATAACAGGTGATTTATATCCTTTTTCAACAATTTGCCAAGCTTTATAATCAATAGAAATAAGATAGATTTTCATACGATTTTTCCAGTAAGCATAATCTCCTCCATTAAATCTAGGTGGTCGGGAAATAGACTGACCCTCAACAAAACCACTATCAATGTGGTCCATGGTCAAACTAGGCTAGATCTACTAAACTGGCTCTGATACCACTTGTTGGATCTGGATCCTAGCCTAGAGGGGGGGGGGTGAATAGGCTAATAAAAAATTCTCGTGCAACCCACGAGAAATCTCACGCAGTTAAAAGCACAACCAGAGTAATAAAAAGCAGACACAGAGTACACAGCAGATTTACCCTGGTTCGGTCGTCCCAACGACCTACTCCAGCCCCCAAAGCTAATACTAGATTGAATAGTGCAATAGGTACAAAGTCACAAGTTAGAGCACGCTCAGAGCACCCTCTACGCCTCTACACTCGCCAGACTCTCAGTACCCCACACACAGTGTTTCCTCTCACTATCAATCCAAGCAAAGCTTTCTACCAGCTAGTCCCAAACTAGCTGGGTCCCACTTGTCTAGCCCCAACCAGACAAGTCCCAAAATAGTCCACAAAAATTGGTAAAGTTTCCCCTATAGAGAACGTTACACTAAGACACAAATAAAAGAGTTTAAGGGTTTAGAAATGCTCAGTTTGTGTCCGTGTAGGCGTCTCTGTCAATCAGCACGTCGTCAGCTCCAATCTGACGCAAACAGTGTCTCAATCTGACTCCTGGATTGCAAGATACACACTGGTCTGTGTATAAAGAAATTCAGTTCAAATCTATTTAATCTTCGGTCTGTGCGCTCAGCAGATCACTTAAATAATGCTGCCGGTGCAGTAAGCAATGCAGTTCATCTCTTTTAATTCACGGGCCGTGCGCAAAGCAATTTTAATAAAACTTTCTCGCCACGTCAGCACACGAAATATCCCAATGCTTCGCTTCGATTTCTCTCAGGGATGCAGTCGTTGATTGATGGCCGTTGATTCAATTCGATCTCACGGCTATTGGATTGCCACGTCAGCTATCTCTGCTCGTCATCTTCGACTAGGGCATGCAGGAGCTCGCCGACGTCGCCGTTCGTTTGCAGCGGCTTCGTCTTCTCCTCCGACGTTCGACTCGAGTGATGGCGAGCTCACAACAACACCGGCTTACGACAGCTCTCGGCGGTATGATGAGGGGCTCCGGTCAGCGAGGGCAGCGGCGACGATCTCAGTTGTTTTAACGGCAGCGGCGATTACTTCTCCAACGTTAACAGTGCCTCCGATGATCTTCTTGGCGAGGAGCGTTCAGGTGGCGGCGATATTAGTAGCGGCAGTCTCCGTGGGCGCCACCTCGTCACGACAGCGATCAGCTCTTCGGTGCTCTGACTTCGGCGATCTCCGATCAGAGCAGCAGCGATGATATATCTGAGGGATCTCGTCCAACAGCGAAGGCGATGACTTCAACGAACTCTTCATCGTCGTCTTCTTCGTGCAGCAGTGGCGATTGAGCGCCTCCGGTGATCAGCTTCTCAACTTGCGGCGTGGGCTTCAGATGCTCCGGTGACGAGTACTCTTGAGGATGAAGAAGCTTCTGTTCCAAGCTTGATGATGTTACTGCGTGTAGGATGCTGCAAGGAAGGAGCTTTGAATATGCGGGTCTTTTGAGGATGAAAGTTGCAGCTTTACGCTTTTGGAGATGAAGTCTGCGACAGGCTCTCTTCTTTGGACTTTGAGATTTGCTTTAGAACTTTGCACAATTGGCCATAAGCTGTGGAGGGTTGCCTTGAGGAGATGATGATAAAAGCTTGAGTTCTATGGGTTTTGGAGAAGGAGGCTCTTACGGCAACAGGTGGAAGATTGGCTCTGAGGGGGATGATTATAGGGCATGCGGCTTGGGATGTATAACTAGGTTTTTGTTTATATGAATTTGGCCCTACAAAAGAATGGTAGCCCCTCTTTTTTTGATTGCAGTACACCCTTCCTTTTTTTAGCCCCTCACAATGATATTTATATATATATGAGCTTGAGGAGAGAGTTGCGGCAAATGATAGAAACCCTAGGGTAGGGTTGCAATGTCAAAGGATAATATCAAGTTTAAAATGATATGGATTAATCACCATATGAAATTCAAATAGGAATCTAAATGAGGGTGAGGATTTGTTTGCAACCAAAAAAGGATTAGGAAGAATCTTCGCAAATCTTTCTCATTGACTTGACCAAATCCCAAATTGATTCAATCTTTCTCTCCTTATTGACCAAGTCAAATTGCTTAGGCCAAAGCTCTCACACACACCCAAATAGTTATGCGAATAGCAATTTCTCCAAATAGTGATTTCGCCAAGCCTGAAACACACTAAGCACACACGTCAGATACACCGACACGTTTGTCATCATCAAACCAAGTTCCTAGATCGTTGCTTCCAACAAGTTCTACTTTGTAATCTTCCTTTTTTATCTTCTAGTATGTAGCTTAGAAGTAGAACCTTGATGGAGCACACACACTCATCTTCATTTCTGTCATAGGAAATCATTAGATCATTTCTCCTTTGACACAAATTCATATTTTCTCTAGAATGTGCAAAGTTTGATCTCAACAGATGACTGCTGAACATTTTATCGTCGTCTGTCTTGAAATAGTTGACTGTGTTTTGTTCTACAGTCGCCTGTTATGCACATATCTAATCAGTTGATTTTTGGGCTTCAATGCTTTAACCTTTTCAGGCGCCTGATGTACGTTTCACAGGCGCCTGTCCAAGAGACAGTCGACTGTGATCTGAAAATCAGTCGTCTGTCTATCATCTGCCCAATGATCAGTTCTTTTGATCTGGTCAGTCGACTGATGTTGTATTTACAATCGCCTGTCCAAGGACCAGTCGACTGTAAATGCTTCAACAATCGCATGTCCATGATTCTTCTGCATGACTTGCTCTCTAGAATAATTCTGATTCTAGTGACAGTCGACTGTAGATCGACTGATGATGGATCTACAGTCGACTGTCCAATGGCACAGTCGACTGTCGATGCTTCCACAGTCGTCTGTCTGTGAGCATCTCTGCAGACTCAACTCTCTGGAAAATGTCAGGGTTTGTGACAGTCGCCTGTAGAAGGAATTACAGTCGACTGTTGGATTTACAGTCGACTGTCTTCACTTCATCAGTCGCATGTCCTGTATTCCCAGACTTTTCTCAGATTTCCTCAACTTACCCATTTACGGCCAGCCGCCTGTAGTAGGGTTTACAATCGCCTGTTGGTTTAATAATCACCTGTATATACCTCATCAGTCGACTGTCCATGTGGTAAGTTACCGTGATGAATTCTCACCTACCCTCTGTCACTGTACAGCAGTCGACTGTGAGTTGTTCAACAGTCGCCTGTCGTGGGCGCAGATTCTATCCATTGAGTTTCTCTTCACGGATTTCAAAGGGGTTTTTGGGGATTCAGCTTGAAGGGTTTGAGAAACCTATAAAAGAAGCATCTACTGTTTCATTGAGGGGTTGACTCATCTTTGATTATCTTTTGCTCTAACATTAAAGCTTTCATTTGTTAAAGATCAAAGCTCTCAAAATCCAAAAGCCCTAGAATTCCTATCTTTCATCTCTTTCTTTCCAACCTAGAACCAAAGAGAAATCTTCTAGGCATTTGGTGCAGTCAAGAGAAAGGGCTTTCCTCTCTTGCAAGATAGTCTTTCAACACACAACACACTTCTCCTTCAAGTTCTACTTCAAGGCATAGGTGATTGTAAGTGTTGCTTAATTTCATATTTCTTAACTTTCGTTATTTGATTTACTCTCGGGTTGTGAGAGTGGTTTGCTTGCTCCTAAGTTGTGGGAGTCAAGGTCAATCGAGTGTATTTCGATTTCACTTGTAGGGTTTCTACAAGTGGGGTTTTAAGGAAACCTCAAGTTAGGGTTCTAACTTGAGTATCCAGTGGTTACCGGGTGGAAGGGACGTATGATTACCGGGAACAAGTCGGAAAGTGACTTGGGTAATCCGAACCCTTGAAACATCCTTGTGTTTGCATTGTTTCATTTTGGGGTTTACTCTTATTCCGCATTATTTGTTGGTTAGGAATTTAATTTGGTGTAACTATCTTTTTAAATTACATAAACACTATTCAACCCCCCTTCTAGTGTTTTCCTCATAGCCAGAGACCTTACAATTGGTATCAGTGTGTTGGTTTATAGCTATGGCATCCAACAACAACAACATTCCTCAACCGACTTCGTACAATAATCACGATCGTGATGGAGCGTCCCAAGTATTCGAAGGACAATCAACGGTGTGCCCTCCGCGTTTCAATGGCACGAACTTCGGCTGTTGGAAATATCGGATGGAGACGTTCCTAAGGAGTGCTTCCCTTGGAGAACCCTCCACAAGGAATAAGTCGAGCCCACCGAAGAGGATTTCAAAAAATGGATGGCTTCCGAGAAATCCGCTGAAGTCAACAACGCAAAGGCAATGAACGTTCTTCATTGTGAGTTGGACCCAGATGAATTCAACAAGATATGCATATGTAAGGGTGCATATCAAATTTGGAACCATCTCGTCGTTACCCATGGGGGAACGAACAAGGTAAAACTTTCTAAACATTATGTTGCCGTGCAAAATTTCGATATGTTTCACATGCAGGAAAATGAAAGCATATCATCGATGTACGGACCTTTTACCGATATCACTAACGAATTGGAAGCTCTCGGACAAGTCTATTCCCAACAAGATAAGGTAAGAAAGATCATACCGGGAATGATCTCCAAGTGGGAAAGAAGAGCTATAGCCATCAAGGAGGTCAACGACTTGAAGACTTACACAGTCGTGAATCTTATCGGTACTTTCACGTCTTACGAAGTAAGACGGGAGAACCGATTGAAGATTCGAGCTATGATGAACCCTTCGGAGGCCAAGAAGAAAGCTTTAGCATTCAAAGCCAATTCTTCATCCTCCGATAGTGAAGAATCAGAAAATGAGATGGACTTGGAGGAAATGGCTCAAATGGCGAAGAAGTTCCAACGCTTCTTTTGCAAAGGTAAATTTCCCTCCAATAATAGATTTGAGTCTACTAATATCACTTCCTCTTTGTAATAAGCCAAGGCACATCAAGAAGGATTGTCCAATGCTACGAAACAAAGAATAGTGGAAGGTTCCGAAGTACCACAAGTCCGACAAGAATAAGAAAAATAAGAAGAAAGGACTAGTTGGTGCATTCGATGACTCTAGTGGAGACTCATCAAGCAAGTCCAATGATGAGAAGGGTGAAAGTACCCACATGTGTTTCATGACCCGGGAAGATTCACTCTCCGATGAGAGTGATTCCGACATGGATGAACCCGAGATAACTATGGATAAATTACGTATTGCTAATGAAGAATTATTTGTTAAGTATCAACCTTTAATGCTTAGATATACTAGCTTAAAGAAACTATCTGTTAGCAAACCATCCATACCATACCATGCATTAACAACAATGACATCATTGTTGATACACTAACTCTTGAGAAAGTAAATTTAGCTTCTCAAAATATCACCTTGAGAAATGAGGTGAAAATCCTCACATCTCAACTAGATCAAACACATCATAAGGATAATAGTGATCTAGGTTAACGACACACACAATTGGGTTTAGAGAATGATTCTCTTAAAACCCAAGTGCATGAGCTCAAAGCACGGGTGTCCACCTTGAATACCAATGTTTCTTCTCTTAAGGAGAAATATGAGCTCATGTCCACCCGTATTGTGAGATTTAATAAGGGGAAATGACAATTGGACGATTTGCTCGCAAATCAATTTCCGACCATACATCGTGTCGGACTTGGTTATGTTGAAGCAAATGCATCCAATGATCGCACATCTTATAGTGGTATAACTATAGATTTCATGAGGCCTTCCTCCGATGCATGCACAAGTGGTGTCAAAGACACTATAGGTAGCAAACCTACCAAGAAAGCCACTACTTCACCTTCACTCCTTTTTGGCAAGAAACCCACTAAGGGTGAAAACCAAAAGAGAATCTATACTTACATGTACACCAACCTTCATATACGTAGGAAATCTCCTACTTCACAAGTGGACACACATAACACATTTTATGCTCCACACACATGGACACGTGCAAATCCACACATAAGAAATACTCATGCACATGACCCTATACAGCCATATGCTCATGTGCATCATTCTTACATGTATGCACATCCTCCACATGTCATGCATGCTCCATATGTCTCATACAACATGCATGTTCCTAAGCATGCATACACTCCTCATATGTCTAATGCATATCCACCTTCTCATTTTTATGCTAGAACCCATGTTTCTAAGAAGCTTGCACTACATAGAAATCTAACAAATGTGCATGCAACTAGGAAAAGGACTCCCAAAACTTACACTATTTGGGGTCCTCAGAACACTAGCTTAAATGATAGGAATACTTATGTTGATTCCTATTTTCAGGATATTATTAATAGGGGTAATTATGTTGGAAAGTGGAAGTCTACTTGGACTTGGCTTCCGAGGGCTAATCCTATTGGACCCAAAAAAATTGGGCACCATGAGCTTATGGTATACTACGTAGGTACCCAAGAGAAAGAAAGAGAGCAATAAAGGTTAAATTAGCTCTAAAAGAAAAGGATGTATTCTCGACAGTGGTTGCTCCAAACACATGACGAGAGATCCCTCATTGCTCTCCGAAGTGATTAGCATCAAGGATGGTGCAACTGTCACTTTTGGAGGTAACCAAAAGGGAACCATCATTGGAGTAGGTATAGTCGGTAATTCCTCCAAACCTTTAATTACTAATATATTTTTAGTTAGTGGTTTGTGTCATAACCTTATCTATATTAGTCAACTTTGTGACAAAGGTTACAAGGCTAACTTTGGAGAAGGTTTGTGTAAAATTGTTTATTCTAATTCACATGTTTTATTTACCGTTATTAGGCGTAAAAATATTTATTATTTGAGCTTGCCTAAAACCATAGAATATTGCTTAGTTGCTAATGTAAGGATCACCTTACCCTTGCAATACTAACAACACACTAAGGTGGTGAATAGTGTAATGGCAATAAAATTGTCCAATTAAAAGTTAACTTCCAAATGCGGAATTATAAATGCAAGAGGAATTAAAATGCATAATCAATTCAAATGGAAACATAAAGTTTTACACTGATTCTCCAAACTTGAGTACATCCAGCCACACCAATATCCACTATATTCCCACACAGAGAAGTGAGTACAAATCTCATAAGTAGATACCCCACAAAGATGATTTATGCCCTACACAAGGACTCAACCAATCCTACACGAGGATTAAGACTTCCACACAGAGAATCACTAACTCCCACTCAGAGAATTAGGGTTAGTCCTACACTTGGAAACTAAACTCCCACAAAGAGAGTTACTCCCACAAAGAGAGTTATTCCCACAAAGAGAATATTCCAAGTCCCACAAAGAGACAACCTCCCACAAAGAGAGAAAGTTCTAATTCCCACAAAGAGAATTAGAGACACAAATTACACCAAGTAAAGTAAATACTCTTACATATGCCTTGAGATGCTTACTCATGAATGGATGCAAGGCATGGAAGAGGATCTCCAAGTGTTGAGATATGCTTGAGAGCACTTGGATGAATTCCCTTGAGCTGGACTTCAATGCATGAAGATGAATGAGAGCTCTTGAAAGGGAATTGAGGGAGTTTGAGAGTTGCTTATAGATCTCTTGAGATATTCAATAGCAACAAGCAGTATAAGATATGGCAGCACACTCATATATATAGGAACCCTGTATCAAACCCCAAAATCCAAGAAAACAGCCAAAGAATCAATTCTGCAACGGCTAGAAACTGGGCGAAAACGACAGGAACAGTCGTATGATGATCAAAAGACAGTCGACTAATCAACGGCTAGAAAATATCCAACGACTAGCCAGGACAGTCGACTGATAAAGTCGATATAGTCGACTATAAACAGGACAGGCGCCTGTTAATCCTTCAGCAGGCGACTGCTACAGGGGATGGAATAAAACAGAGAGCTGCACTCTTTCTCAAGTTAAGCACACAGGCGACTGATGTCAATAATAAGTAAGGACCCTGTCTATGGGGAAAACACTAGAAGTGGGGTTGAATAGTGTTTATGCAAAATTAAAAGGAATTTACGCCAAATAAAATGCAATCCAACAAATAGTGCGGAATAGAAAATAACCCAAATGGAAACACATGCAAACACAGAGATGTTTCAAGGGTTCGGATTACCCAAGTCAACTCCCGACTTGTTCCCGGTAATCCTACGTCCCTACCACCCGGATACCACCGGATACTCAAGTTAGAACCCTAACTTGAGGTTTCCTTAAAGCCCACTTGTAGCAACCCTACAAGTGCAATCGAATACAATCGATGTCCTTGACTCCCACAACTTGGGAGCAAGTAAACCACTCTCACAACCGAGAGCACAACTCAAATAACGAATGTTATGAAATAATGAAAACAACACTTACAATCACCTATGCCATGAAGTAGAACTTGAAGGAGGAGTGTGATGTGTGTTGAAGAACTCTCTTGGAAGAGAGGAGAAGCCCTTTCTCTTAACTGCACCAAATACCTAGATGATCACACTTTGGTTCTAGGTTGGTGAGCAAGAGAACAAGATTTGGAAATACTTAGGGCTTTGGATTTGAAAGCTTTGATCGTTGGAAATGAAAGCTTGAGAGAATTTACAATGAATGAGTAACCTTCCAATGGAACAGTAGAACCTCTACTTATAGCTATCTCAAATCCACAAAACAGTTTAGGCAAAAACCCAATTGGAATCCGTGAGAAAAATCTCAACGGATAGAATCTGAACTCACGACAGTCGATTGTTGAACAATCCAAGTCGACTGTTGCACAGTCAGTAAGGGTAGGTGAGAATTCATAACGGTAACTTACCACGTGGACAGTCGACTGATGAAGCAAAAACAGTCGACTGTTAAACCAACAGGCCACTGTAATTCCTTCGACAGACGACCGGTCGAGAGATGGGTAAGTTAGATAAATACTGGAAATCTCACAAGTAACAGGAAAGACGACTGATGCAAGGAACACAGTCGACTGTTAAACAGAACAGGTGACTGTAAGTCCTTATAAAGACGACTGTCAGAAGCATGAGAAATTTCCAGAGAACAGAGTCAAAGAAATGACTTACAGACAGGCGACTGTTGTAGTATAGACAGTCGACTGATCTAATAGAAAGTCGACTGTATATACAGCACTAGTCGACTGGCCGTAAAAGTCAGATCAAACAAAGTTTGGGCAAGGATAGACATGCGACTGATTTACAAAACACAGTCGACTTGTCACTTGGACAGGCGCATGTGAATCATTCATCAGTAGCCTGTGTGAAGTATTCAGAGAAGGCCCAAAACAATATTATAAAAGTCTGTGCATAACAGGCGACTGTAGAACAAAATATAGTCTACTGTTTTTGAGACAGGCGACTGTAAACTGTTAAGCATTCGACTGTTATAAACAATCCGTGTACAACCAATAGAGAAATGAATTGGAGTCAAAGGACAATTGATCTAATTGAGTCCTATGACTGAATATAGATCTGTGTGAGTGCTCCATCAAAGTTATACTTCTAAGCTACATACTAGAAGAGATAAAAGAAAAATTACATTGACGAATAATCTCTTCTTTCCATCGTATGAGCTTGAAGTCTTCACGGAGCTTCAATCATCATCTATGATCACCCAATTCATGTCATTTGCCTTCAATGACGTTTGAGAGTCATCCATTGCAAGTAGATCTTCATAAATAGCTTAGGCAATGGATTAACTGTAAAATAGGGTATTAGTCACAAGTATTTATGTTGCTCATCATTAACACCAAGTAGGGAGAAGTCCAATACTCAACATTCTCCCCCTTTTTGATGATGACAAACAAACATAAACAAAAATAAAAATAATTGTGCACAATGAAAACTTACTCCCCCTACATAGATTCCAATCAAGTTAGTCAACAAATATTAGGGCATCTTCATATCAATTGAAGCAAATGAGTAAGGAACGCATGAATATAAATTCAAAAGATATAGGAATAACAATCCCTATTCATTGTAATCTTACTCCCCCTGAATCTAAGGCAACATAAATCTTAGATTCAAGCGTTAGAACATACTTAGCACATCCATTATGAATCTTGTATGTTTATTTCTCTCCCCCTATGGCATTATCCAAAAAGGTGGGAGCAAATAACAACAACAATAATAGTGCTAAATACGAACTAACAACAATCAAGGAGTATAAAGATATATCAAATCAAAAACTCATAAAATCACATCATATACATATGTGAGTAATGGAATTGAAGTCCAATATCAACATTAGATATATACACGAAAATAGTTTCAAAAGAGATTTCACAAATGCATCATACCAGAGATAGCATGAAAAAACGAATACCAAATTCATATATTGTCTCAAAAGCACATCAGAGAGAGTATAGCATACATAGAGACAGCATATCATACATCACACAGATTAGATAAGCAGTATAGCATAGTGTGACACAAGATAAACAGTAACATCATATATAGATATATATAGAAAGATGGGTACATCAACGGGTGTACATCTACATGTCCATCACAAAAAGATACATCATGATCAAGGCAAAAAATATCAACATGACGACAACAAAGTACAACACCATACATATATAAAGTCACTGAAAACATCATCCATCATATATCAAAAAAAAATCAATCATCACCAAACTAACACCACTCAAACACCTATCTAAGAGTGAGCGTCTCCAGGGGCTGCAGAAGAAGAAGCAGGCTCTGTGACAGCAGGTGTATCCTCTGGAGGAGGGTCAGAGGGAGCAACTAGCAGCATCATCAGCAGCAACATCCTTAGTAGAAGCTACACCAGGAGGCTCAATGACATCAGTGGGCTGAGGAGGAACATGAAGCTAGGGAACAAACTGTCTCAGATCCTCAGGGAAGGGTATTCCCTGATGGAGGAAAGAGAGGGACAACGATCTGTAAATACCAGAGACCATCTCCAAAAGAATATCATGAGATGGTGGAGCAAAGGATGAGGGCAGGTCAGTTGGAGGAACAGTGGATGAGGACGGAGCTGAAGTAGATTTCCTCTTATTCGAGGCAGTCTGCAGAGCCGAAGAAGATTTCGACTTTGCAGAAGCATCGAGGAGATGACCAAAGGGCATGGGCTCGTAGCGAGTCAAATCAACACCAAAATGACGGAAGACACGAGTCAGAAGACCACCGTAAGGAATGTGAGACGAGGAGGTCATGAACTCAACCCTGTCCATCCTATCAAGGAGGACACCGGTGCAGTTCACGGGCATGCCAGAGAAAATAGCATACATACACTTCAGTATTTCCTGAGACGGCTGGTCAGATGATCCATATCTCAGTAGGATGTTGGACTTCACCACTAGGTGAATAGTCTAACCTCTCGCAGAGAACATAGATGACCTGACAGCCGAATCAAGAGCTAAAGGTACCTCTCAAAACATATCCCGGAGGACAGACTGGTCAAGATCGTCAATATCGGATATGCTGATATCAGTGGGAAGGGAACCAACAGAGGGAATCCTAAGAATAGTCCCTAAGAGCGAGGGAGTGATCTAAATATGGGTTCCCTGAACGACAGTATTGAGGATGCCAGAAGACGAATACTCACCGCGAACACGGTTCGCATAGAAGAGCTTTACCAGAAATGGATAGGCTCTGGGGGACTCGCTCTGAGAGAAGCGAAAAAGGTCGGCTAGGTGAGTATCACAAAGAATGTCAGAAAGCCTCTCAGCAGTGAAGGCGGGGAAAACAATGTACCGCTCCCTAAGAAGGTTGATCCCGAGAAGAGAGTGAAATTTTGCCAAGCAGAGATCGTCTCGACAAGCGGGAACTAGGGGATCAGAGGGGGGTACGACAGGAGGCTCTTTTGAAGAACTCGAAGCTGAAGGGGAGTGATGGGGGTTTTCAACAGCAGGCTCACTGATGTAAACGCCAGTGGGCTTGTGCTGACGAGTGATCAAAGGCCGAGCCTCGAAGGAGGAAGCTGAAGGAGAGTAACCCTGCGAGGAAGAATGCACGGGTGACGCAGCATGCTTGGTTCGGGCTTGATAAGGTTTCTTCTTCTTGGCAATTGGTTTCTTGGGTTCCCTAGGTCATTTAGGAGCAAATACTTTCTCTTTTCCCTTACCCTTGGGTGCCATAGGATCGCGAGAGAGAGAGAGAAACGATACACAAAACTTGGAAGACAATGAACAGAACGAAAAGCTAAAGAGAGAAGCAAACCAAGTAGAGAAGCAACGACAAACGGGGAGGAGGAGATCGACGGCAATGGCAGCACCAAATCGACTCATGCAGGAAGAAGATCGACGGTTTTGGAAGAGAAAACGAGCGGGAAGACGAAGCAGTCGAATCGGATAAGAGAGAGTCGACGTGGGGAAATGATCGGGTTTTCTCGAATATAAAAGTTGAAGAATGAATATGGGCCGTTGGATCAAAGAATCAGCGGCTCAGATCAAATCATATGAACCGTCAAAACAGAAGACAGTCGACTGAAGAACAAAAGTCAGTCGACTGGATGAAGTGATAACAATAAAGCTCGGAAATATGGGCAGTCGACTGGTAAGTAACACGCCGTCGCCTGTCCATTGGACAGTCGACTGACATATACTCAACAGTCGGCTGGCCGAGAATTAATACAGTTCATTAAAACAACAGAGAACACTGTAAAAATTTGACAGAGAGAACAGTCGCCTAATGACTAAAATGCAGTCGCCTGTTAAACTAACAGTCGACAGGATAACAGTCATCAGTCGGCTGTGCGAAAGAGACCAATTCTCAGACTGAGAAGATGGAGTAGGGCAGTCGACAGTCGAAGGAAAGACAGTCGGCTGTCCTGGTCCAAAAATGCACAGTGAGATAGAATTCCAGAGAATAAGAACACTCTCTACTCACAAATACATCGTAAAAACAATGTAAAAACAATATCTCCATTGAAACACAAATTACTACCATCAATATCAAAAACTCATGAAATCAATTAAATCACAATTGCCTTTCTTAAAATATAAATATAATAAAGCACATGAAGATAGGCAACAAAATGCTATGAGCTCAAGAAGAGTTATAACATGGAAGATTGATCTTCTAGATTTCAGATTCACCCATAATTCCTAATTCTCCACGCAACCTCACAAATGAATCTTCTTTAAGAGGTTTAGTGAAGATATCAGCAATTTGTTTTTGGGTTTCAATGTACTCTAAGATGATGTCCTTTTTAGCTACATGATCATTGATAACATGGTGTCTCACATCTATGTGTTTGGTACGAGAGTGGTGTACCAGATTCTTGTAAAGACAAATAGCACTTTGATTATCAACCATGATAGGGCAAGTATCACAATTGACACCATAGTCACTAAGAGTGTGTCTCATCCAAAGAACTTGTGCACATGCAAGACCCGCGGCAATATATTCCGCTTCTGTCGTGGACAATGATATCGAATTTTGTTTCTAAGAAAACCAAGAAACTAAGGAATTTCCTAAGAAATGGCAAGTGCCACTAGTATTTTTCATGTCGGACTTGCATCCGGCAAAGTCGACATCACTATATGAGATTAACTCATATGTGCTAGACTTAGGGTAAAGTAACACATAATCTAGAGATTGATTGAGATAACGAAATATTCGTTTAATCGCAATCAAGTGTGACTCCTTAGGTCTTGCTTGATATCTAGCACAAAGGCATACGAAAAACATTATATCGGGCCTACTAGCGGTTAAGTAAAGTAAGCTACCGATCATACCTCGATATAGACGAATGTCTACATCTTTTCCGCTTTCATCCTTGTGTAGATGAGTAGTAGTACTCATGTGAGTCATTTTGCTCGAAGACGATTCCATCCCGAATCGCTTAATAAGCTTCCCTGTGTTCTTTGCCTGATGTATGAATGTGCCATTCTCCATTTGTCGAATTTGCAATCCAAGGAAGTAGGTGAGCTCTTCCATGTGGCTCATCTCAAACTCATCCTTCATAGACTTGGAAAATTCTTGACAAAGATTAAAGTTAGTAGAACCGAAAATAATATCGTCTACATACACTTGAATCAAAAGAATGTCATTTTCATAATCTTTAATGAAGAGTGTAGAATCAACTTCTCCCATTTTAAAATCTAAATTCAAAAGAAAGGTCTTAAGTCGATCATACCAAGCTCTAGGAGCTTGTCTCAACCCATACAACGCTTTCTAAAGTTTGAAAACATGGTTTGGAAATTTTTCATGAATAAAACCGGGAGGTTGAGAAACATAAACTTCTTCATTGACAAACCCATTTAAAAATGCACTTTTAACATCCATTTGAAATATTTTAAAATTCTTATGGGATGCAAAAGATAAAAGCAACCTAATAGCTTCTAATCTAGCTACAGGGGCAAAAGATTCTTCAAAACCAATACATTCCTCTTGCCGGTAGCCTTGAACTACTAACCTTGCTTTGTTCCGTGTGATTACCTCGTTTTCATCAATCTTGTTCTTGAAGATCCATTTGGTCCTAATGACTTGGTGACCACTTGGAAGAGGTACGAGTTTCCAAACTTCGTTTCTCTCGAATTGCATTAGTTCTTCTTCCATTGCCACTATCCAAGAGCTATCCTCGCAAGCTTCTTGGATGTTCTTTGGCTCAATGGTAGAGACAAATGCGCAATGATAGAACTTTTCAATTCTCGATTCGTTCGAACACCCACACCAATATCTCCAATAATTTGGTTATGGGGATGATTGCAAACGGTCGGGTAAGCTTTGGGTATACCTGGATCACTAGGAACAACTTCAACAACTTCGTTAGAAGTGTTAGTCTCAACAATAGAATCATTAATCTTAATGTTATTAAGAGAATCACAAAGAATATCTACATTATCATCATCAACATGAGGAAAATCAAAATCTTCATAAAAAGATACATGAAGTGATTCCTCAATCGTTCAAGAAGTTTTGTTGTATATCCGGTAGGCTTTGCTACGTGTGGAATACCCAACAAAAATTCCTTCATCAGATATTGGCTCAAACTTGTCTAAATTACAAAATGTGTTCTTTATAAAGCATTTTGAACCAAAAAAACGAAAATATTTTACTTGAGTCTTTTTATTATAAAACAACTCAAAACAAGTTTTGTTCGTTCGGGGTCTCACTAGGATCCTATTGAGCACATAACATGCCGTGTGCACCACCTCTGCCCAGAATTGTAGTCCTAAATGACTATCATGGAGCATAGTGCGAGCACACTCAATAAGAGTCCTATTCTTTCTTTTTACAACACCATTTAGTGGTGGTGCACGAGGAAAGGAAAAATTATGAGTTATCCCGGAGTCATCACAAAACTTAGTAAAAGACTCATTCTCAAATTCTCCTCCATGATCACTACGAATATTGATAATGGTGGATCCTAAAAGATTTTGAATCTTCTTTGCAAATTTGGTAAACTCTTCATGAGCTTCATTCTTATTAGTTAAGAATGAAACCCAAGTAAATCTAGAAAAGTCGTCAACGAAAACTAATCCATAATGAGCATTACCTAAAGAAGCGGTTCTAGTTGGCCCAAATAAATCTAGATGAAGAAGTTCTAGTGGCCTTTAATGAAGATTTATTAGTTTACCTCTTTGACATGAATCACAAAAGTTTTTCTTATTAAAAGCAATCTTAGGAAAACATTTGACTAGATCATGCTTAGCTAACTTATATAAGTGCTTGTAGTGAACATGACCAAAACGACGATGCCATAAAAGTTGTTCACTTGTGTTAGCAACTAAGCAATGTTCTACGGTTTTAGGTAAGCTCAAATAATAAATATTTTTACGCCTAATACCGAAAAATAAAACAGTTGAATCACAATCAACAATAGTACACAATCCTTCTGCAAAGTTATACTTGTAACCTTTGTCACAAAGTTGACTAATGGAAATGAGATTGTGACACAAACCACTAACAAGATAAACATTAGTAATTAAGGGTTTGGAAGGATTAACAACGCTACCTACTCCAATGATGGTTCCCTTTTGATTACCTCCAAAAGTGACAGTTGCACCATCCTTGATGCTAATCACTTCGGAGAGCAACGAGGGATCTCCCATCATGTGTTTGGAGTAACCACTATCAAGAATCCATCCTTTTCCTTTAGAGCAAATAAGACATTTATTGCTCTTCTTCTTTCTCTTGGGTACCTATATAATATACCATAAGCTTATGGTACCCAATGTTTGTTGGGTCCAAGGGGATTAGCCCTTTGGAAGCCAAGTCCAAGTGGACTTCCGCTTCCCAACATAATTTTTATTTCTAATCACATCATGAAAATAGGAATCAATATAAGCATTCCTAACATTTAGGCTAGTGTTCTTAGGACCCCAATTTGTGTAAGTCTTGGGAGTCCTATTCCTAGTTGCATGCATACTTGTTGAATTTCTACATGGTGCATGCATCTTAGGAACATGATTTCTAGCATAGAGATGTGGTGGAGGATATGCATTGTACATTCTAGGATGATGTGTATGCTTGGAAACATGCATATTATATGAAGCATATGGGTCATGCATGACATGTGTAGGATGAGCATACATGAAAGAATGATGCATATGAGCATACGGATGTATAGGAGCACGTACATGAGTATTTCTCAAGTGTGGTTGTGTACGTGTCCGTGGGTGCGGAACATAGAATGTGTCATGATTATCCACTTGTGAAGTAGAATGTTTCCTATGTGGATGAGTGTTAATGTACATATAAGCATGGCCTTGTTTTTGGTTTCCACTCTTAGTGGGTTTCTTGCCAAAAGGAAGAGAAGGTAAAGTGGTGACATTCTTGGTAGGATTGCTACCTATAGTGTCTTTGACACCACTTGTGGATGCACCGGAGGAAGGCCTCACAAAATCTATAGTGACACCACTATAAGAGGTGCGATCATTAGATGCATTCGCTTTCACAAACCCAAGACCAACACGATGTGTGGCCGGAAATTAGTTTGCAAGAAAATCATCCACTTGTCCTTTTCTCTTATTGAATCTCTCAATACGGGAGGACATAAACTCATATTTATCCTTTAAAGAAGAAATGTTGGTATCCAAGGTGGACACCCGTGCTTTGAGCTCGTGCACTTGAGTTTTAAGAGAATCATTCTCTAAACCCAATTGTGTGTGACGTGTAACTAGATCACTATTATCCTTAGGATGTGTTTGATCTAGTTGAGATTTGAGGGTATTCACCTCATCTCTCAAAGTGACATTTTGAGAAGCTAAGTTTGCTTTCTCAAGAGTTAAAGAATCAACAATGGTATCATTGTTGATAATGCATGGAATGGATGACATGCTAGCATTTGATTTCTTTAAGATAGTGTATCTAAGCATTAAAGATTGGTATTTAGCAAATAGTTCTTCATTAGCAATACGAAGTTCATCCATTGTTACCTCGGTGTCGTCCATGTCGGAATCACTCTCATCGGAGAGTGGGTCTTCTAGAGCCATGAAACACATGTGGGTGCTCTCACCCTTCTCATCATCGGAATCTCTTGATGAGTCATCACTTGAGTCGTCGAAGGTACATACGAGTCCTTTCTTCTTGTCTCTCTTGTTCTTATCGGACTTGTGGTACTTCGGTGCTTTCTATTTCTCTTTGTTCTTTAGCATTGGGCAATCCCTCTTAATGTGACCTGGCTTATTACATTTATAGCAAAGAGAGGAAGTAGCATTAGTAGACTCAAAACGTTTGTTGGAGGGAAACTTACCATTGTGGAAGAAGCGTTGGAGCTTCTTTGCCATTTGGGCCATTTCACCCAAATCCATCTCGTTCTCAGATTCATCACTTTCGGAGGATGATGAATTGGCGTTGAATGCCAAAGCTTTCTTCTTGGTCGCCGAAGGATTCATCATGGCTCGAATCTTCAATCGGTTGTCCCGTCTTACTTCGTAAGACATAAGAGTCCCGATGAGATTCACCACGGTGTAATTCTTCAAGTCATTGACCTCCTCGATGGTGATCGATCTTCTGTCCCATTTGGAGGTCATTCCCATGATGATCTTCCTTACCTTATCCGGTTCGGAATATATTTGGCCATGGGATTCCAATTCATTGATGATGTCGGTAAAACATCCGTACATTGATGCAATGCTTTCATTGTCCTTCAAATGAAATAAATCGAAGTTTTGCACGGCAACATATAACTTTGAAAGATTTACCTTGTTCGTTCCCTCGTGGGTAACGATGAGATGGTTCCAAATTTGATATGCACTCTTACATGTGCATATCTTATTGAACTCATTAGGGTCCAACACACAATGAAGAGCGTTCATTGCTTTAGCGTTGTTGACTTCGGCAGTTTTCTCGAAAGTCGTCCATTTGTCGAAATCTACTTTGGTGGGCTCGACGTATTCCTTGTGGAGGGTTCTCCAAAGCGAAGCACTCCTAAGGAACTTCTCCATCATGCATTTCCAATAACTAAAATTTGTACCATTGAAACACGGAGGGCGCACTGTAGATTGACCTTCGAAAAGTGTGGACGCTCCATCACGATCGTGATTATTGTATGAAGACAGCGGTGGAACGTTGTTGTTGTTGGATGCCATAGATGTAACCTTGCGCTCTGATACCAATTGTAAGGACCCTGTCTATGGGAAAAACACTAGAAGGGGGGTTGAATACTATTTATGCAAATTTAAAAGGAATTTACGCCAAATAAAATGCAATCCAACAAATAGTGCGAAATAGAAAAACAACCCAAAAGGAAACACACGCAAACACAGAGATATTTCAAGGGTTTGGATTGCCCAAGTCAACTCCCGACTTGTTCCCGGTAATCCTACGTCCCTAACCCGGATACCACCGGATACTCAAGTTAGAACCATAACTTGAGGTTTCCTTAAAGCCCACTTGTAGCAACCCTACAAGTGCAATCGAATACAATCGATGTCCTTGACTCCCACAACTTGGGAGCAAGCAAACCACTCTCACAACCGAGAGCACAACTCAAATAACGAATGTTATGAAATAATGAAAACAACACTTACAATCACCTATGCCATGAAGTAGAACTTGAAGGAGGAGTGTGATGTGTGTTGAAGAACTCTCTTAGAAGAGAGGAGAAGCCCTTTCTCTTGACTACACCAAATGCCTAGATGATCACACTTTGGTTCTAGGTTGGTGAGCAAGAGAACAAGATTTGGAAATACTTAGGGCTTTGGATTTGAAAGCTTTGATCTTTGGAAATGAAAGCTTGAGAGAATTTGCAATGAATGAGTAACCTTCCAATGGAACAGTAGAACCTCTACTTATAGCTTTCTCAAATCCATAAAACAGTTTAGGTAAAAACCCAATTGGAATCCGTGAGAAAAATCTCAACGGATAGAATCTGAACTCGTGACAGTCGACTGTTTAACAATTCACAGTCGACTGTTGCACAGTCAGCAAGGGTAGGTGAGAATTTATAATGGTAACTTACCACGTGGACAGTCGACTGATGAAGCAAAGACAGTCGACTGTTAAACCAACATGCCACTGTAATTTCTTCGACAGGCGACTGGTCGAGAGATGGGTAAGTTAGATAAATACTGGAAATCTCACAAGTAACAGGAAAGACGACTGATGCAAGGAACACAATCGACTGTTAATCAGAACAGGCGACTGTAAGTCCTTATACAGACGACTGTCAGAAGCATGAGAAATTTCCAGAGAACAGAGTCAAAGAAATGACTTACAGACAGGTATCTGTTGCAGTATAGACAGTCGACTGTATATACATTACTAGTCGACTGGCCATAAAATTCAGATCAAACAAAGTTTGGGCAAGGATAGACAGGTGACTGATTTACAAAACACAGTCGACTTGTAACTTGGGCAGGCGCCTGTGAATCATTCATCAGTAGCCTGTGCGAAGTATTCAGAGAAGGCCCAAAACAATATTGTAAAAGTCTGTGCATAACAGGCGACTGTAGAACAAAATACAGTCTACTGTTTTGAGACAGGCGACTGTAAACTGTTAAGCAGTCGACTATTATAAACAATCCTTGCACAACCAATAGAGAAATAAATTGGAGTCAAAGGACAATTGATCTAATGAAGTCTTATGACTGAATGTAGATGTGTGTGAGTGCTCCATCAAAGTTCTACTTCTAAGCTACATACTAGAAGAGATGAAAGAAAAATTACATTGACGAATAATCTCTTCTTTCAATCGTATGAGCTTGAAGTCTTCACGGAGCTTCAATCATCATCTACGATCACCCAATTCATGTCATTTGCCTTCAATGACGTTCGAGAGTCATACATTTCAAGTAGATCTTCATAAATAGCTTAGGCAATGGATTAACTGCAAAATAGGGGATTAGTCACAAGAATTTATGTTTGCTCATCATTAACGCCAAGTAGGGAGAAGTCCAATAGTCAACATAATACAGTCGACTGTCTTTTAGTCAGGCGACTGTAAAATCTTAATCAGTCGTCTGCTGTATAAGATGGAGAAACAACAGAGAGATGTAGAGAATGCACTTACGCTATATAGGCGACTGATGACCAATCTACTGGCGACTGTAAATATACAGGCGACTGTAAACTGACCAGTAGTCGATTGTGCGTAAAGCTCAAGTTTGAGTCAATTGAAATGTTGACTTGAGTTGTGCATATCACGCGACTGTAGAAGGATCTACAGGCGACTGGAAGTCACCCAGTCGACTGTGTTTCCTTCAACATGCAACTGATGGAAAGCCAGAGACTCCAAATGAGTCTTTGGATAGAGTGAACCTATTGGGTTGGATTCTATGATAATCCTAAGGCTCACGAAGATGGTTAGATACATATGCATGAATGAGTAAACTATCTAACAAGGTATTACATTAATCCTAGACTCAAAAGAGAGAGAAAGCAATAAATTAAATTATATAGATTACATTGATTTCCTTAGAGTGTAAGTCTTCAATTTTGATGCCTTGATTGCTCTCCATCATCTCCAAGCATTGGCACTCCTTGAGTCCAAGCTTTGGCACTTCTCCATTTGATGTCCATCCTTGCACCAAGTGATTAGTGTCCAAGAAAGATATTCTTGAAATAAAAATGAGAGACTAAAATATAAGAGTCATTAGCAACAACATAATGTTGTGATCATCATCAAAATAAGATTAGTATGAAACGCCAATACTCAACAATCTCCTCTTTTTGATGATGACACACATTATGAAAAATACAAAGTATTAATGCACAATTCTAATGAGCTCCCCCCTACTTATATGCACCAAATAAACAATGAGCTACACAATAGTAAATACTCATTCTACCAAATAAGATCATTGTGACATATAATAGGCATGGATTACAAAAACCAATTGTAAACCAATTGTAAAAGACAATTATCATGCAAACATGCAAGGTTTATCTAATCCCATATATCTCTCCCCATATATATATCTCTCCCTATATGCATATGAATATTTCTCCCCATATATATTCATATAATGCATATATCTCTCCTCCTTGACATCGTCAAAAAGGTGGACATAAAAAAATATCCCCCTTTGTCATCTTAACCAAGATGTGACAATATGCAAGAAAAGAAAGATATGTATGATACCAAATTGAAAAATTTAGTGGGTATCAATTCACTATCCCATGCTCCCTCTAGATCATAGAAATGGTCAACTTTTGACTTCTAGGATCAAATACCAATTATACAAATAATGGAGCCATGGGCCGGACGTGTATCAAGAAATAGATATGGAAAAATCAAGCTTCAAAGATACACAAAGAATATTGCCAAAACAAATTTAACATGAATTAATTTGGCAATAAACAAGAGGGTTGGTTTGAGATCAAAAACAACCAAATGTGAATAATGATCTCAAATAACCTCCGAAATGAGAGTTAAAATATGTCTTAAAATACTTTAAACATATAACATATTAACTCCCCTATTGACATACACATGGATCAAAAATGAATGCATGTCAATAAACCCCAAGGTCCTCATTTTCATGAAAAAAATAAGTTTGAAAATATTTTCAAAATCATGAAACACACACAAACAATGGGTATGCTAAAAATAAACATTCAAGCACAATACCCATGCAATATGCATATGTGTGAGGAACCTAAACATTAGGCAACCAAACCCAAGAGGAGTTTGATTTCCTAATGTAATCACATGAGGTGATCACATCCCTAACTAGAGAGTTGATGTAGCTATCTCTCTCTTACACACTAACCTTAGTGGGAATCATAATCTCAAGGATTTCCTAGACAAGGGTTTTGCCTTTGCAAGAGGGGTGGATGTGGCATGCTTAGGTGTAGAAACGAATTTTTTGGCATGCAAAGAATGAGTATTTTGCTTCTTAGAAAAAAATGAAGATTTTTCATTCTTTCTCATTACCTCATGATCTACATGCTTCTTGTTGATGTTATTGTTATACAAGAAAGCATGTTGATTCTTCTTAGGCGCTTTAGCAATATTTCTTATATTTGCACCATAAGAGGAATTAGAGGTGGGTTTGGATACCACATTTTGAATATAACCTAAACCTCATCTATGATTTGCTGGATGTTGTTTTTCCAACAAATCGTGGAGTGAATCCCTAGAATACACAAAGCTTATGAGCTTACGGGATTCCTCTTCACATTTCAACGTAAGTGGTTGAATGTGAGACTATAAACTAAGGTTTTGAGAAACAAGTTTTTCATTTGTAAGGCTCAATTCCTTAACTTGAGAGAGAAGTGTGTCTCTCTCACTAGTGTCATAAGCATGTCTTTCATCACGAATTAGACTAGTAATATCTAGTTCATGCAATCTACTCTTAGCAATCTTATATTTTGCTTTTAATCTATTGTAAGAGTTGATGCACTTACTAGCCTTTTCGGAGACCAAGTCGAAATTTTTCTTGAGATCCTCATATGAGATCTTTTCTTTCTCGATCTCAACCTCATCATCATCCTTGCTAGAGCTTGATGATGACTTCTCCTCCATAACCATGAGGCACAAATCCTCATAGGAGTTATAAGCGTCGAGCCAAGTATCCAACTCTTCTTCATTTAAACCGGAGGGGATTGGAGTAGGACCATCAATGGCTACAAAGCATGCGTGAGCATCCTCCTTTGCATCCTCTTCTTCGTTACTCGAAGTGTCCTCACTCGAATCATCAAAGGTCCCGACAAGTCCCTTCTTGTGATTTTTGGACTTGGACTTTCCTTTCCAATGCTTCTTCCCTTTACCCTTGTAAGTTTCTTTGTTGGGTTTAGAAGGACATTCAGTGAACAAGTGACCTTTTCCACTGCAAGTGTAACAAGTAGGAACCTTGTTAGAATTGGAGGCAAACTTTGACAAAGACTTACCTTGCTTGTATTTGAGGAATGCTTTGAATTGCTCGGCAAGCTCCTCAATTTCTTCTCCACTTGCATCTTCTTGCTCATCTTCTTCACTAGGAGCTTCACGATGGAATTTCCTCCTCCACTTGATTGGCTCCTCATTGGTATGGAATGCAACCCACTTTTGCTTCTCGGGCTTCTCGGGCTTCGATGGTTGAATCTCCTTCTTGTGTTGAAGCTTCACTTCATACGCCATGAGATTACCAATGCACTCCTCAACGGTGTATTTTGACGCGTCATAAGACTCCAAAATTCCGTTGGCCATTGACTCCCAACGAGGTGTGATAGAGTCAAGGATCTTCTCTACTATAATGCCCTACGAAGCTACTGCACAAGTACTAGAGGGGGGGTGAATAGTACTTTGAAATAATTAAGAAGATAATTCCTAATTATCTTGCAAATTCAACCAACAATACGAAATGTAAATATTGACAACAAGGAAATGCAAACGCAAACAGACGAATTAACGGGTTCGGATCCACCCAAGTCTCCCCGACTTGTTTCCGGTGATCCTACGTCTCAAACACCCGGATCCCCTCCGGATACTTGAGTTAGAAACCTCTAACTCAAATTTGCACTATGAAATACTTGTAGAAACCTCTACAAGATCAAATCATACACAAATGAAATTGTGACTCCCACAACCCGGGATCACAAACAAACTCTCACAACCGAGAGTAAAACACTTACAATATCAAAGTAAATGAAATACGAAATTCTTACCGACAAAATCCTATGCCTAGAGTAAACTTACGATTTAGGGCAAAGAGGATTTTGGGGAAGATGAAGGCACCAAACCCTAGCTCCAAGATGTAGATCAGCGATGGAGACCTAGGAGGATGTTGGTGACCTAGAATCAAGCTCTTGGCTTGGAAGGCTCACAATCAATGAATCTCTCTTTTGAAATAAGAGTGAGGGAGAGATTCAAGTGAGAAATGAAAGAGCGTTGAATGGGGATTAAATGCTTCTCTTTGATTCTCTAAAGATCAATTAATATCAGCCTTTAATGCTATGAAAGTAGCACTCCAAGTATATATAGGATAGAGGAAAGAGAGAGTAAAAATCGTGGCATTTAATGCTCCAACGGCTCTATTCTGAAGCAGACTAGTCGGTCAAAGAAGGATCACTGACCGACTAGTTCATCAACTAGTCGATCGGTGAAACAACATGAACCGACTAAGAGGTGAACAGTGAATAAAGATGTTCAGACTTAAAGAACTAGTTGGTCTAAGAAGACTTGCCAATCGACTAGTTTCACAACTACTTGGTCGGTGAGTGTTCTTTGACCGACTAACAGAAGAAATAGAATAGTCCGAATACAAGTTGAACTAGTCGGTCTGAGAACAAATTCTAACTGACTAGTTTCTCAACTAGTCGGTCGACAATCGTTCTTAGACCGCCTAATGATAAACAGTAGCTCAGGCTCAAAAATGGAAGTTCAACTAGTCGGTCTAAGAAGGATTCCTAACCGACTAGTTTCACAACTAGTCGGTCGGTGAACATTTTTGGACCGACTAACTGTAAACAGTAAGTGAGCTAGAAATTGAGAAGGCATTCTAGGCAGTTCAAGAAGCTTTACCGACCGACTAGATTGCCATCTAGTCGGTTGGTTCTTCTTCTTGAACCAACTAACATGCACAAGAAGCCGCGAATCGAAGCGCGAAGCTTCGGGAAAGTTTGTATGGGCTTCTAATAAGATCCTAGCTCTAAGATAGGAGCGTTATGAAGATTAAAACGTAAGACCTACTCAAGGCTTCACATTCTACGAAACGAAGCTAGAAGACTATAAATAAAACTTGATGAACCGTCTTCAATCGCTTCGATTCGTATCTCTTGACTTCAATAATGGTCCTTGAGCTTCAACGAAGCTTCAAGCATACGATCACGCGCTTTGAGAAGTCTCGAGACGTCGCTTTTGATGTTCATAGAAGTTTGGCGACGATCTCCATAACTGTGCTCACAAAGAGTTAGTTCACGATATTTATGTTTGTTCATCATCCAAAACCAAATCTGGGGAGTCAATACTCAACATTCTCCCCCTTTTTGGTGATGACAAACCAACATAAATAATAATAAAAAATAATGATTTAAATGAAATTTACTTACTCCCCCTGCATTGATGACACGTTAATTCCATATTAAATAATAATCATAAGCATCAAGCAGACGAGTAAAGTATATAATGTGAATCAATTATTGAAATATTGGATTTGAAATCCATTTTTATATCTTAACTCCCCCTGACTCTAACACATCAAATTAGATTCACGGTAAATTGCTTTGAATTATCATGGAGCACATCGTCATTATTAATTCTCTCCCCCTTTGGCATAAGCAAAAAGAGCGGGAGGAGATCAACGACAACAACAATGGCTAAAATACAAAAGCACGTGAGTCGTAGAATACGACCATGGTCCAAATGACACCAAATGAAAATACGAAGTAAATCAAAGCGTGCCAATAAGACCATAGTTGAAAATCGAAAATGAAATCATCAAAACTCAAATTAATTTAACGAATTGAGTTATGGAATATACTCTCCAATATCAACATTCTCGATGAATTAAGTGCATGGAAAACAATTCTATGTTTTCATAGAATTAATTTCTATTAAATCAAGATAATCGTCGAGCGACGAAGTCAACATTAGAGACAAAAATATAATGTGCACAAAAGAAGTAAAAGTCAACACGATGTACATATATATATAAAACAAAATGGGTACATCTGACAACATACATAATAGCGATCGAACGATCGGAGTACATCATACACATATATCACAACAGATATCGAAGTATCTCAAAACATACAGACATCCATCCAAAATACATCAAAAATCATAACCACCCAAACTATCCTACCCCCACTCTCTCACTACAAGATATATCATCCAAAGTGCACAGGGAGAGTCCTCCAAGCAAGCTCAGGAGGTGGAGACAGGGTCAGCAGCATGAGAAGGCTCTGTAGGAGGGGTGGTGGTCATTAGGTCAGCAGGGGTGTCTGCAGACGGGAGAGTCGCTACGGGAGTGGCCTCGGGAGCACCAGACGAAGTATCCACCGGAGGAATGGTGGCAACAGGTGTGCTCTCGGAGGCACCGGTAGAAGTAGCAGCAGCAGATGTACCCTCTGGGCACGAGCAGCAGATCCAATAAGATCCTCGAGCTCAGCATCATCCATCTCCTCATCGTCAGAAACAGACGGAGGAACCTCAATACCAAGGTGAGAACAGATGCGAGCGAGCATCTCCTCGGAACGAGCACAACGAGACTCCACACGTCTCAATGAACGTGAAAGCTCATCGAGAGTAGGAGAAGGAGCCGGAGCAGCAGCTGAAGCAGAAGCTGAAGGGGTCGTCCTCTGAACGTGACGAAGCGCCGCTAGAGACTTCTTGACGGCCGTCGCATTCAGAGGGGGACCAAGAGGACGCTCATCATCGGGAGGGAGAGGGACCTTGAAGTGACGGAAGACAAAGGTCAAAAGGCAGGGATATGGGATGTGAGCTGATTTTGTGGACTTTCGGATACATTCGAAAGAATCCATCATATCAAGAATAATCCTAGCCCAATTGATCTCGCTCCCCATGAAGAGAGCGTAGATCAGCTTAAGGAATGGCTGGGATGGTAAGCTCGATGAGCCGTACTTCGGAAGGAGGCACGACTTCAAGATAAGATTCAAGACCCAAGCGTTGGGCTTGAAGGATTTGGATGGGACGCCAATCATGGCGGGAGGGATGACATGGAATATCTCAGAGAGCATGGCCTGGTCAAGGTCAGAAATGTCGTCGACAGAGATATCGGCAGGGAGGTGGCCAGATGAGGATACACCTATCAAATCCCCTGAGATTTCTGCCGTGAGGACTATCGGTGTCCCCAAGACAGTCGTCTCAATGGAATGGGTCTCGTCATACTGACCACGAACACGGTTCGCATAGAAAAGCTTGACTAGACGGGGGTACGGGTGTGGATTCACCTTAGGGTCATAGCGAAGATAATCAATAAGACCACTAGACGAAAGAAGATCGGCGAGATGAGGGAAGTCGGAGAACTGAACGAAATGCTCCAACAACAGTGGGCAGTGCTCGATATGGTTGTATGCCGCGAGACACAACGGGTCATCGCGACATAGCGAAATATTGACACCGCCAACTGGCATGGGAGCCTTCCCCTTAGGCTGACGAGTACTAGATCGGGGTGGAGGAGTAGGGGCCCTAGCGGTGTGCTTGGACTCCGGAATATATTCCGTGTCAGAGTCAGAATCAGCTGGAGGAGAGGGAGCATGGAAAGAAGCTCGGGACATGGTCTGCTTCCGAGGCTTGGGCTGAGATCTAGGCTTAGCGGTCGCTGTCCTCTTCTTCTTAAGAGGAGGTGAAGAAGACGAAGGATGGGTCGATTTGGATCGGCGTTTAGGTTGCGAGGGGTCCGTAGGAGGCGACTCTACGGTCATAGGTGACAGACGTGAGGGTTCGATGGGGATGCGTGTCTTCTCCATGATCGGGACGAGACACGCGCAATCAACTAGGAATCTAGGTCGAAACCCAAGAACAAACCCTAGCACACACCCTAAACCGAATTGAAATATAACCCTAAAAGGAGATTGAAACCTAGAAATGAACCCTAGGAGCTGAGATCAAACCCTAAAGTAGATATGAGAGTGAGAGCTTTACCCTAGGAGGAAGATGGGACAGATCCACGGCTGGAGATGGTCGGAAAAATGGCCGGAATCGACGGAAATGACGGAGGAAGTCGAAGGGTTTCGGGGGTTTTTGAGCTGAGAAAGATTTTTCGCATCGACTAGAAAGAGAATTAGTCGGTTCAGTGAGAGTATAAGTCGACTGGAATTCGAAAAGACACATCAGTCCCTGAGCAGTTAGTCGGTCACAGTTCAAGAGTTGACCAACTAGATGACGATCTAGTCGGTCGGCCAATGAGCTTGAACCGACTAAGTGCAAACAGTAACTGAAGCCAAAATTAGGGCATGAGTTAGTCGGTCTGAGTTCATTCACTGACCGACTAGAACTGAATCTAGTCGGTCGGTCAATGAACATGAACCGACTAACAGAGTTCAAAATTTTGAAATTTTGAAATTTTGAGTTCTCTCCTAATCGCACTTGGACGAATCATCGTAATACTCTCATTAATCATTATACTACCCCATTAAACATCGAAAATCTTAAATACGACGTTCATGAATAATTCGAGCATAAATTCCGAAAATTCAACCAAAAATCCAGAAAATTTCAATTAATCTAGCATGAGCAAATATAACGAGAATTGTTAGCATACAAGATTATTGAAATATATGAATCCTAAATCTCGGATTCACCCATTGACGTCCCCCCCAGCTTCGCGCATTTTTTGATGTGTGCAATAATATGATTGGGGGTGTGAGATTTAAATATTTGTAACCGCAAGCGTACGGTGTTGTAGTGTGGCTTGGGGGTCAAACGCAGGGAGGCATGGATGTGCTTATGTCAAGGAGGATCAAATTCACCCCATGTGCGAGCTAGCCCGAATCGGATGATGGGTTGTCACAGTAAATGGAATGCAGGAGATAAACAATATAAAGGGAAAACCCGGGACTTTGGTATCCACCCCATCGTGCGATTCTCGCCGATACGGCCGACGGGTAGGATAACGATCGAAATTAGGGTCTAATGGTGAGACGTTGCCTCTAAGAGTGGTACCAGCATCCCATGGGCCCGATATTCCGGTCGGAGCCCAGGATGATACGCCGGACTTCCCGGGTTCGGTCAGTGGGCACTCCCGTGTCCATTAACACTGACTGACTCCGGGAGCACTAAGTTCGCAACGATAACTCCCAACATCTCATCCTGCCACTCCCGCGCGCTAGGATTCGACGTCTACGCTAAGGGCGTGAGCTATGGCTAGGGAGTCAACCGCCAAGTTTATTCCCCCTTGGCCCAACGGTCAAAGGCGGTCTTTTTCTCGCCGATGACAATAAAACACCCAGCGTAACCATTAGATTCCTAATCCCTATCGATTTCTTAGACCTATGGACGCATCGGGAAGAACCCACGAAGGGGTTTCCACCAAAATCCCAGATTTGGGAACTACTCACACATATTTAGTAAAAAGCAATCTAAATAGAAATCGACCGTTAGAAACATGATCGGGCGATTGAAAAGCAGTAAGAGCAATGCTAATAACACTATATTAAAGTTTGACAAAGATCGAAAAACTTACAAATATCTGAAAAATTACAGCCGTCAAGAAAGAGAAAAAATAGCAAAAAATAACAACTACCGTTTCTGGAAAACCTAGGGGTCCTATATATAGAATACGAAATCACTCGATCGGGTGAAAAGTCACCCGATCGGGTGACCTGCTTCGTTTCTTCGGCAGTAGAATAGGATTCCACACGGTCACAATGGCACGGTCGGTTGAAGGTTGAAGTTGATCGGTTGGATCTTCGTGACATCGGGTGAACCGGTCGGTTGATCTCTCCGTGTCGTGGCTTCGGAGAATCGGCTACAGGTGAACCGATCGGGTGAAAGTCACCCGATCGGTTGGCATTCAGTGTCAGAATTCCAGAGAGTTGGGGAGTTTGAACCGGTCACTGAACCAACCGGGTGACTTCTTGGCCGCTCCAACTTGTGTCCGGGTGGTGCACGCGTGCATTACCCGATCGGTTGGAAGTGACCAACCGGTCGGGTGAGGGGCTGAAAGATGCGATCTTCATCGTTTGACCCCCTGGATCACGCGTGACTCCTCCCGTTGCTCCGGGGACTCATGATATCATCGTTTTATGTCCCCTATGCCAGTAAACTCCTGCAAAATATGAGAAACACGAAAAAGTGAAAGAAAACAAGAAAACACGAGAAAACGAATATAAGACGGCGGTAAAATACGGAAAAACACGGAAGAAAACGTGCGCAAATATATGAAATATAAACGCACGTCAAAATCCCCCAAGCTGAACTCTTCCTCGTCCTCGAGGAAGACGAGTGAGAGTAGAAGCTCGGAGAGAGAAAATATAGAGAAAGAGAGAAAAAGAAAACTATATATCCTAGATCGCCCGTCAGGGCCAACAAAATTAAAAACGACACACCAAGCAAGCAAACGCCAAATCACATCACTAAACCAAGGAATACGAGTCCAGACAAATGCCGTGGGCCCACGCGGTGAAGCGCGAGTGAGTGTGGTCGTGTGCTAGCAGACGGTGTCACTATCTACGATGTGCGATAAGGCTCGATGTACACAAATCCAAGAAATGACCCAAATATCGATTCGATTCGAATTAAGCGGTGAATATATAGTTCAAGCATGCATGAGAATAGAGAGAGAATTGAAACATATCATGTGTCAGGGAATCCACAACTAGGGTTAAGAAAATCACCACACTATAGCCTAGATAATAGCTAAAAAGTTCCTAAGCCAAGTGTTTTCGAAACCGATGGGGGTTGAGATGATGTGGAGTAGAACACTCGGTGCAAATTCTCGCCTTCCCTTTATTCTCGGCAAGTAGGAAAAAATATTCACATGGGAATTTTTTTGGCTTTTGGGTATTTGTATTTTTTTTTGGCTTTTTGGCTATACAAATTTTTCTTCTTTTCTTTTCTTTTGGGTTTTTCTTTTCTTTTCTCTATTTTTTCTGGATTTTTGGGTTTTTGGCTATACATATGTGTACTCTCCCAAGTGGGAGAACGGTACACGACGAGGGGATTTGCACCAAGTAAAACAAAAAAGAAATCAGATTCTAAACACTTGGGCAAAGGAAACTATTCTCGCTAATTAGAGCATGGGCTAAATGGGTTATCCTAGTCCTTAATTGTGGAATCCCGACACATGCGAAATGAAGTATACGATATATATAAAGCATGCAGAAGAAGCAGAAAGTAGAAACAAATACCGCATATTCAAATCGAAGCATGATAATCTAGGGGTCATTCCTGGACAGGTATATAAAGCAAAATCACGAAGTAGAAGTACACCACATAGTTAGGCACGACACACGACTCACAAAAAGCTAAGTGGATCCACGATGCATGAAGTGCAAGAGGACTCGATATCCTAGGGCTAGTGAGTGTGATTATCGATGCCATGCTAGGTGTGTGTGATTTTGTGGCAATTCATCATAGGGTTCATCTCTAGGAGAAAGAGATAAAAAGAAGAAAAGAAAAAGAAAAAGAAAAAGATGGAGAAAAACGACTCAAATAACAAAGAAAAAGAGACAAATGACGAACGAAATGCGACTCCCCCAAGCTGAAACTTGCATTGCCCTCAATGCAATAGAATTAAATACTGGAGGGCAATGAATATGGGGGGGAATACGCACAGACACAAAAAGACACGAAAAACAAGAAATTCACATAAACGAGACTGAAAATATGAATAAAAATAAAAAGCACACCACATGACATATAAACAGGAAATAAAATAAAATAAAAAAGGAAAATAAAAAGGGAAATCACACGACACGACAAATAAGCAAACACCCAAAGAAAACAAAACACGACAACACACCCAAAAATTTGACTCCCCCAAGCTAGACATGACAATGCTAGCAAGACGATGTGATCGTGAAAATGCAGAGATATGCAAGGGGGAGGTCAAAAAACAAAATGAAATCAAAAAGCAAGAGATGGGGAGTCCTCGCCCTCCTCGAAAGAGGGTGTGGATGGGTGGTCGGGGGAGGCAGGGGGTGTGCGGAGAAGTGGGTAATGAGGTGGAGGAATAGGTGCAGTGGGGGTGTGAATGTTGGGTGAAGTGTCGGTGGAGGTGGGTGGTGGTGGAAGTACGTCGATCAAGGCGGTGGTAAAAGGGATAGAAATGGGGGGAGAAGGTGTGATGGTGATGGTAGTGGGTGGCGGTGGTAGAGATTTGGAGCGCACCTGCAATTTCTTACGGCGTACATAGGCAGTGACGGAGGAGGAGGGAGGAGGTGGTGTGGAGGCGACAGAAGTGGTCGTGAGAGGAGTCGTGGATACAGGGATGTGAATAGACGTGGGAGGGTGGATGATCGCCTAGGTGGGGGTGAAGGATGTGGGGATGGGTGGGATGGTGGAGGAGAAGAGTGTGATGGGGGAGGTGGTGAAGGTGGTGGTGAGGGGTGTGGTGTGGATGGTGGTGGTCCGTGGAGGTGAGTGAGAAGGCGGAGGGTGGCGGCCACGTTCCTCTCAAGCGCGAGGAAACGTGGGTGAGTGAAAAAGGAGGATGGTGATGGGTCCGGGGGGACAGAGGACCTGGCGAGATCACAAAGAGCAGCGACCTCGGCCTCGAGAGCAAGGCGAGCTGAGGCCTGGCGGCGACCAAAAGAAGTTGACTGACGTGAAGCAGAAGTGGTGCCGGGAAGTGATGTGGAAGTAGTGCCGACGACAGTGGTCATACCGGCACTGGACACAAGGCCGGAGATGGCGGCAGCAAGATCCTCAGCAGTGATAGGGCCAGGAGCACGGGTGGTGTGACTCGGGCCAGCCCCGATATCTCCCCGAGACACAGGAATATCCTGCTCGCCTAAGTGGGCGGCAGGGGAAGGTGGTCTGCGTGCGTCTGGGGGAAGGAAAGGAAGGTGCAACCCCGCTAGAAACTCGGGATCGGACGGAAAAGTCTAATCCGCCACTACATCAACAGTCATGTGAGCGGGGTTGGGGAGAATGGTGTAGGGGCGAGGGCGGTGGCCGTAGTTTAATTCGAAACGATGATCAGGACGGGGCTTAATCATATGCATATACTGCAGGACATCAAGATCTAGATGTGAGGGTCCTGCGGCGACGGGAAGATCACGGGGGATGTGGATATTAAATTGGGGGTAAGAAGCAATGACAGTGATTATTCCCCCACAACAAATCTTGCCCTTGCCGGCCCGAATAATCTCTAGGAGCTTATAAATAAGCCAGTCGTCGGCATGGACGGGGACAGTAGGGGCCCTAAAGCTAATCCCATCATCATCACGAACGAAGGGGAAAGTCATGGCCCATAGAATGAAAAGATCAGGGATGGTCATGGTGCCTGGCTCATCCCTAGGGAAAAATGCGGAGGATATGATCCGATGGGCCAGACGGAATATAGGATGGATGATTGAGGAGGCCTTGGCCTTACCTCGGGGATAGCGAGGGAGTATGGTGAGGCAGAACCAAAAGTTATCGACGTCAAATTTGGGCGGGTATCCGTAGTGTCGGATAGCGTTGTCCCCAAGGATGGGGAAACCAAATATATCATTAATCATGTTCAGGTGAGTGCGGATGGTTTTGTTACGCACCCGGAAAATGACGGTCGACCCCGACTCACAAACGAGTGAGGAAAGAAATTCAAGTGTGAGGGACGGGTAGGACACCGCGGTGGTGTTCAGGAAGGCTAACCAACCTAAGTTCGTGAAAAGAGTCTCGACCTCGGTGAATACACCGAGATCGACAAGTGATTGGGTGTGGGCAAACTTGGTCGACAGATGCCCCCGAGCATCCAGCCTATAGTAGAAATCTTTGTGCTCTTGGTTCCTAAATCGATACCCATGCGGGCCCAACATTGGGTCCTCAGGGGGG